>JAIPRL010002358.1:0-61460 GCA_025469235.1 Pemphigus obesinymphae | reverse complement strand
GTTTTGATTTTCTTAATTTACCATTTTAATTCATATTATTAGAGTTGTTATTAAATGATCATTTTTACTTTTTTTAAACCACAATAACTTTTTTTTTGTTTAGTGAATTTAAAAAGACAGAAACGAGATTCAATTCATAATATATTCAATTCATATAAATTTCTATGGATATTATTACAGGTATATACAGGTATATTACTCTAAAATTACTTTAGAACTAGTTTAAAGAGTTTTGCGTAAAAACGGTCTTTTGAAGAAGTATCGTGATTAGACAACAATAAAAATTTATACTGATAAATGTAGTAGTAACTATTTCATATGCATTATTAAATGTATTTGAAAATTGTTAGAATTTTATTTTACTTAAAATGTTCTGAAAAATGCCTATAAAAAACCCTTTAGTATGTGTAGCGTCCACTTAAAATCAATTATACGATTGATTTATAAATTAGAAGTAGATGTATCAAAGTATTCTCTTATAAATTAAAATAAACATGATAAAATATAATTGAACTATTTATTATAGTAAAATTACAACTCGTCTATTTTTTTATACTAATACTACTATTATTTATAAATTAGGTTATATAATATTATGATATATTAATTTTTACTAAAAAAATTATTTAATTTCTAAGATACTTTAAGCATAGGATGATTTTAAGATATTCCTTTGATATTCAATGTTATTCATTATTTTTCAATAGTCAATACGATTCTCTTGGAACATTACTAAAACATGTTAATTACATTGGATTAAATTATTTTTTTTATTTACACAAAAGATGTGACAGGAATATATAAGAGGAAATGTTCCACAAAAGTCACCGATTCTTTTATTTTTAAACAAAAATTCGAAAATATATTAAACGGTTTTTAATAAAATAAAATTCTATATATAAAATAATATTTGGAAATAAATCAACTATGAACTATAAAACGAACTTACAATTTTATTTTATAATTTATGGGTACTCTATAATATTGTATAACAAATACAATAATATATTGCAATTCATTATGTTTAAATACAGATTTAATATCCAGAATGATATAGCACATTTTTAATACCTATTGCTAAATACATACTTTTCAAAAATATATATTTTAATAATTACTCGGGGTATGTTTAATTTTTGAAATTCAAGATAATTAAACCTTCTAAAATATTTCTATGTTTATATATCTACATAAGCTTTATTTTTTTTTTTTTTGTTATTGAAGAAATAAATATATATAAATAAATCTTAATATATTTATTTTATTAATATATAATTAATATATAATTTTATTAATATAAATAAATCGATCTTAACACACGATATAATGTAGAATCTATTTAATAATGAAACACATCAAAATAGGATTATTATTATTTTTAAATCAAAGTTAGTTGTGATAAACTTGAAACTATTTTACAAATGAAAGTTTTGTGAAGATTATCGAAATGTTTGCCCCAAAGTTACATAACATCCATTCGAAACCAAACAAATAGATGCACGTATTGTATGTATAGATGTATAGTAACAATATGTTACTCTATGAGAGGGTTCAGTAAGGACCTTATTGTTAAATTTTAACACAAGTTAGAAATATTAGTAGTTAGACCAAATATTTAAAATACTGAAATTCGATTTCAATAATTTTTAAAGTATATTTACTATAATCTTGCATTATATTTTTTAGTTCTTAACATTTAAAATTAAATTTATCAAAAAAAAAAAAAAAAATGTGCACTTCCCTAGTTGGATATTAATAAGTACTTCGCTTGTTGAGTAGTATACTGGTAGTGAATTTTGAACAAAGCTTCGGTGTAATATCTTAAAAATATATATAATATGACAATTGTATTTATTATTTTGTTATTTCCCCTACATTTACAAAATATTTCCGTTACGAAAGATAGTTTTCGAAAAATGGAAAAATTACCTCTACCCTATTCAACCTCTTTTTCTATCTAAAAATATTTTTACTCCAAAACTCCTATTCGACTCTTTCTAGTCGATTAATTGTTTAGAATTAACAAAAAATAAACATCATTGTAATTCCAATTGATTCATCTCCTAAGACAAAATTACTTGAGACACAAGAGTAAACTAAATACAAAGAAAATTGTATAATAAAATTATAAAACTTCTAAAAAAAACACACACACATATATATATATATATATATACATATATGTGTATTCAATTTGCGTTTTCATTTTCTACAATAAGATCTTTGTATATGTCGAACTATACCGAAGTTACATTTTAATCAAAAATAACTTAAATGAATATGTTAATAAATAAAGTGTGTTTGTATGTTTATTTGATATATCCAATTATTAATATTTCAATATTTAAAATAACAACTAGTCTTTTAATATATTAAACAATATTTTGTTTCAAGATAGCATTTTAATTACATATTTTAAAAACGTTATTGATATTGTGAACTTTTTTTTAACAATTATGTTACCTATGTACAGTTTAGTATGACATACGACCCACGTTTGAAAATTAATTTTAGACCATTTCATTCCAATAATTTAATAAAATACAAATTCATAGATTCAATAATGTGACTTAAATTCGATATTAATGACTAATAGGAATAAAATGCACTCAGCTTACATTTTTTCTATAAAAAAAATTAATTTTATTATCTTATAAATTTCAAATCTTTAAATAGCATTACTATAGATAGTTTTATTATTAATTATATAAATATGTATTGAGTATTATCATAAAATATTAATTAATTTGTAACAATATAGAATATATATTAGGTCTTGGGTGGAAATGTTCTACTATGGCGAGAGATAAATCTGAATCGTCAAAATATGAACCGAGAAAAAATGTCCAAATACCACTAATAATATTAAAAAATGTTTATTATTTCTGGATAGTCTCATAATGTATTGGAGTTTTATTTTCCTTTTCTTACTGAAGTACAGTATTTATCGAATAATTTTATAAAATCAACTATCAATATGAAAAAATATTATAACTGTAAATTCACGAATCTCGATGTGTATATTTTCAGAATTAAAATATTATAAATTACAACTATAATGAGTTATGATTAATTTAAACAAGTACCTACCTATAAAATCTACCACTGGGTAAAATTTTCAAAAAGTAGTATACCGTATTTTATGTTTTCCTAATTAACATTGGGCCGCAAGCACAATGGACGAGTAAAACTTGTCTACCGTTATTCTGCCCCATGTCAAACACAAGATAACGCCCACAAAACTTTGAATAAACTGTGTAGGTTAAACGAGAATGGGGTTGTTGATTAGAACCATTCGGGTAATATAAAGAGAAGACACTTGGATGTGATATCAGACATTTTGGGCGTACCATAGTATACCCATTTTATAGGTATAATATATATGTAATATAAATTAATCTCTATAAAGTACAATTTGACCATCTGTAAACCTATAATCCTGGACAGAGTCAAACCGTCAAAGAACTTTATCAAATCGTCTTAAATATAATAACAGTGGGATTAATTAGTTGAAATGTAAAAAGGTAATGTAATAGGTACTAGGTATAAGTATCCACTTGGACAATTTTAATCATCAATAAACTTAATGATTAATAATACTGTTAAACTTCAACTTCAGTTATGTTATAACTAAATATTTTAGTATTAACATAAATAATATTGCATTAACAAAACTTACTATAGATATAAACATAAGTACAGTATAAATTAATAATATATCTGGTAGGTATACCGATTATAACTCAAATATTTTTCAATATACCATTACAGAATTTAAAACATGTGTTACGAAATTCGTATTAAATTGATTTAATAAAATTTGATATTTCTAATAATAGTACTTATAATATATAAGTATAGTCATTATTGCATTATTATTTTTAATTTAAAAACATTAAAAATAACCACTTCCAGCAAAGTTTGGGTCAACAAAACAAAATAAATAATCAAGATACATACTTATTTTACAAATAAAATACTCACTTTTGACATTTTTAAAATATTGCAAAATAATTATTCAAAATATATATACTCTCATTCTTATTTTACCATAACAATTAATATGTATCTATTTAATATAATTGAAGTTCCGTGGATAAAATAGTTTTTAATATTATACAAAAAATAACATACAAAAGAAAATGTATTTTCATTTCTTTACACATTAATAAGCTATTATGAATAAAATTTAATAATTAAGTGAATAGGTAAATAAAATATAGAAAGATTGAAATGAAATTTTAAAATTTAAATCTATAATCGTTTATCTTAGATTGGCTTTAAAGGAAAAACATCATTAGATAGCTTAAAGACAGGAAATTCGTAATCTAAATTTTTCAAAAATTAAGTATAAATAAATAAAAATGCTTTTTGTACATTCTCACCAACTCCTGTACATTTTTTAAGATTATGTGAGCAATAAAAATTTATTACTGGTACCATAAAAACAATATTTTCTATATTGTACATTTTATTAAACATTTTAAAAAACAAACATAATAATATGTTCTATATAAAATTACACAATTAAATGAAAACGTACACAAAATATACTTTTATAATTGTTTAACAAAATAAGTATTAATGTAGAGTACGTAAATTTATAATGAGAAAAATAAAATATGAATTATAACTCACAAATTTACAGTTTATGTAGATAACACCGTTAATCCTATATAATGTTTTTAAATTTCTATTATAATAATTGTAATTCATATTATCATCAAGTGAGAATATTATAATTTATTAGGTTCTAAAATATTAAATTTAAAAATCCCGTCAGTATGAAGTGGAAGCACTTCACTCACTGGATAGGTTACTGGTGATGGATATTGGCAAAAACAAATTAACGATACATATTCTTTATAAAAGAATTATAAAATGAAGATATTATTCGGGAATTATTTTTAATTTATCAGGTTCCTATAAGACGTACACGACATTAGAATTGCGAAAATATTGAATGCTGCTGTACCTGAATATATAAGACGCTGATGCGACAAAACGTACCTAAAGAAAAATGTGAAGGAAAAGCTAGAATGTTTAACTACCTGATGTACGGTGATCTTGAATTATCGAAAATGGTGTTTGACGAGATATTATACTAAAGCATGAAACCAAAAGAGAACTAAAATCTATTGGATAATATTTTATAAATAACAAACGGATCGAAAAATAAAGAAAAATGAATTGACATTAAGGTACAAAACTTCGTAATACTAAAAATACGCAGTGATAAAATGAGACGAAACGAACGATTTTCTGTGGTATCGACATAACATGATCCTCTTGAAGCAAAGGTCGTCTGGTATTTCTATCGCTGTGATTGAGTGCTGAATCTCGGGTGAGAGGTGAGGGTGAGTAACAATGTAAAAACTAGACTGTGTGCGCATCGGGATTGCGCACGTCAAGCTCGTTTGATTTTTATTTATTTATTTATTTATTTTTTTTTTTTATCTTTCGCATAAGAGATCATCCCCTCTTAATTAGGGGCACACACATTGGATACTACGTTTTTATCTCGACAGTGCGCCCCGAGATCGTCGTCCAGTGAACTAGATCAATGTTGATGGGTGGGGGGGGAGTGCAGCGACCGGTTGCTGGTGTTGTACAATCGATGTACCATAGGTACAAATAAAAACCCAATTCCGACAAAATAATAATTGATTTTTATTTGACAAACGCGTATTCCGAAAACAATGTTTTCATCTTCAGTGTTGATGGTACCGGTAACGAGTTTTTTATTCGTATTGCTCGCATTATCTCAAAAAATGCAACACTCGAGATATTGTAGAAATTGGATTTTTATTTATATCTATAAATAATTCTACAAGTAACTCAACGCCAAAATGAAAATTAAAAATAATGGAAATATCGTTATTTTTCACGAGGGCGCATATCCTGCCATTTCCCCTCCCCCTCCCCGGAACCGGCATATTGGGTAAGCATAATTTATTCTTGACGGTGTTCTTATTTGATGTGTGATGGTGCCGTAAAATATTTTATGCGTTCTGTGTGTTTGATTGAAATGTACAGAGTTTGTAAAGGTGATACCTATGATATATTCACTCGTATAACATTTTGAAGGAGACTTAATATTTGAAAGGTGTCTGCGGGAACGCGACAACATATTGTATGTAATATTTGAAACGATATTCATTATATTTTTATGTATCCATCTTTTATTATATTATTTTAAGCGTCTTTTCTCATAGAACACTAGCCGGTCCCTTTGTTCAGATATATTTATGTACATTGTCATTCATTGAACAATTTGTAATGCAATATATATATTAATGTAAACATTCTTCGGGATTTTACAAATATTAGAACGGTGTATGTTAATTATTGTAACAAATTAGTATGTATATTTATTTTGTTAAAATTCTGTGATGTGTGTGTGTGCGCACGATATCATTACAAAATATTACAACAAAAGATTTTAGTATAAATTTACTCTACCAGACACCCAAAAGTTTTTGGAAATAATGCACTTATGACGTATGTATAATAATAAAATACATAGGTAGTCTGTGTGAAAAATTCAAATTTCTAGACATATTTTTTCAGAATAAAGAGTAAATAACGCATTTTCGTTCATTTCTATATACGCGTTTCTCGAAGAATCAAATAATTACCTCTTCAAAGAACCATCCTGATCAAATTTTCTACCAAAAAATGGGTTTAAATTTAATAATTGGTATAAAATTAGTAAATTTAATAATTCATATGATCGAAAAGTTGTTTTTAGAAAAATAAAAAAATAAACAAATAAAAATAAATATCATTGTAAAACTAATAGCTTCTTCGCTCATCTTAGAATCTAAAATGTAATACCAAGAACTTATCATAAAAATGAAGTGTGTTTTAAATTAAATAAGATATTAAGTTTACATAACATTTTCGAGATATTTAATATACAAGTAATGAATTTTTTTTTTTTAATAACAAAATAATTAGAAAACTGATTTATTTTCTACGTAACATCTTTCTGTTTACTATTAATGCAATATACGATTTGTTTTCAATAATATTATTATTATACTTTTACCATGCTTGAACAACAAAGAAAAGAACAGAATGTCAACAAAGAAAAAAAAAGTGAGCTTGTATAACCGAAGGCAAATAGTGAACCTCTAACAGTACTCGGTGGAATTTTAATTAAACTCTTACGCGACCCTTGCAATTAAACTTTTCTACGTCTCTCTTTCTCCCCTCTGTTCTTGTTATACGATACGTGTCATATAAGGTAAATTTTCTCCAGACCCCATAATAGTTTTTTCCTTAAATTAAAACACTCGGTCACTTTATACTTGATAAAAAAAACTCATTTTATGCACGTGAGCAATTTTAATTTTATATTCACATAAAAGCTAAATAATTTGCTTACATGCTAAATTAAAAAAAAAAAATTATGTATTCAATTACTGCTTTTGAGTATAATAGTATTATTATAAATTAATTTCACACCATACTATGAAGAATAAATTAAGAAATATATGTAATCTATATGGGAAATATATTAATTTCTTTATTATTATTATTATATTATAAACTCATTTTAATATATGAATTATTGTTTAACGAGGAAAAATTATAGCTGGCAACATTACCAAAATTGGCTCTATGGATTTGCCATTAAGTAATACTCATCGTAATAATGAATCAACCCACAAAATAAATAACGTTAAAAATATGAAGGAAATGTGTTTTTAAAATATACATTATTGATTTTAATTTATGAACATGTGGGAATACATTTTGATATTTTTAAAATACTTGAATTGCATGATCAATAATTACCGATAGAATGAATTTAATTGAAACAATTTAAATGACTTATTTTCTTATTAAATCACAATAGGTATATTGTGTAGATGAGTAATAATTTATAATTGCTTATCCAGCGTTATATATACTAAATTAAAATCATGGTTTTCGACAAATATCACGTAAATCGTAGTATTATACTTCTTTTTTGTTACCACAAAAAATAAAACAAAATTGTTGTTTTCATTGTGTAAAAATTGATTTGTAACATATAATTTGTAAAATTAGGTTTTTAGAAATACAATAAAATAATTATTATTTCGATATTTTTTTATAACAGAATAAGATGATTTTTTTTAAACTATTTAGAAACTTTTATTTAATATCAAAAGATTCGACTGGCAAATTACAAACTTATTGAAAAGTTCTGTATGTATCTATTTTTTACTGTCTATATTTGATATTATAATGACCTTATTTGTATTATTATTAAATTAATTTAACGGATATTCAGAATTTTTCGACACAAATAAATATAGATATTTTGGATTTAAGTAGCCTTTAAAATTAATGCTTTCCTGAAATATTTTAAAATATCAAATTAAGACATTTTTGTTCTACATAATACGATATATCTCGCATAATTAATAATTTAGAAACAAATACGTTCATAATTATGTTATATATATTTAAGAACAATATGTATAAAGTTTAAATATTGGAGACATTTTTAATTATCTATCATTCCAGTCTGAATAATTCAAATTCTCGAATTACAAAGAATTTACCAAAAATATTATGTAAAATTAAATAAGCTGAGGAACAATTTTATATTTTAAAAACGGGAAACATTGAATAGAGTAGACATTGTTAACAATATCGTGAAATACATAAAATAAAAAAGATTTGTCTAGAAATAGGAAGCGATGAGTCCTACTATAAAGGAAAATAAATTAACTAGAGCATTACTGTACACTATGGTACTGTGAATTTCCTTCTGTACCAAGTAGAGATTCTGTTGACTTATGAATTATTCATACCAAAAATTAATTTTATTTAATATTTATAAGACAAGAGTTAGTTTTTGGTTCACCCTGAAGATGACAATATGATTATTGAAATACGTATAGGAACGCAGTTAAAAATGTATTATTTTCGTGATTTACTATTTTATACATAATACAGACTATCTTGAAAATTGAAAGGCAAAAAAATATTAATAAACAAAAATATTGGTACAATATTGATGGTTCAATCGCCAAGTGTGGTCCGGGCCAACATAAATGTTATGTAGGTGAACATTAAAATTACTAAATCCGGCTAACATATTCCAAATTCATTGTCGTTGTATTTTTGTTAAAATACAATATACGTTCCAAATAAAAATATGGCAATACAAATGTTGCAAGTCATAATGGGTATGACAATTCCAAATTGTTCGTGTGTAGTTTTGTTAATTCAGCCATACATTTTTTTTTTTATTAAAAATGGCGTACTAAACTACAATTATTTAAAAAAACAATTTTGTACACGCCTTTATCTTATCCAGTTGAATATAAATTTCTAAAATGTTCCTGCAATCTTAAAGTTTAATTACATAAGAGGAAGAAATATTACAAATCAATAGAAAAAAAGGCCGGTCAGTAGGATGTGAAAGTACTCGTTGGGTATGATACTGGTAATGGATATATAGAATTAGAAAGCAATAACAAATAATTTCTTACAGTAAAAATGATCTTGTGCATAAAGAAAAATAAATATTACATTAAAAATTCAAATATTGTTTAAAGTCACCATATTAATATTATGTTATATTATTTTAGTATATATCCCATATCTAAATAAACAATCGATTTTAGCCTGATACACTTTTACAGGTGTACACTTTGTAAAATTACAGTAACTCAGAAATTGCACTTTAGTAGCCAACAAATATCATAAAATATTCTCTTCCTCCTCCTTCTTCTTCTTGGTTTCTACTTATCTATTTTCTTTGCTGCTTCCCTCCATCTGATATCCGGCACTTTTGTTCTGATGTCCTTCTTCACACAGTCTTCCTATTTTAACTATATCCTACTTAATTGTCTTTTCCCTAAAAAGGTCTTCTTCTATTATCTGCCTAATTAATGATCCTTGTTTACGCTAAGCTTAACCTGCCTATATTGGTCTTCTTTTAGCGATCACTTTAATTATATCAGTGCTCTGAAATATCATTTGGTGTTCATAGTTATGTAATTATTTTCCATTAATTGGTTTGACTATTAAAGACTGGGTCATGTATTTTCCTCAAGACTTTCCTCTCGAATAATGCTAGCCTCAATTCATCAGTTTTTCTCAATATTCACTTTTCAAAACCGTATAATTGGTCTTAATAATGTCATGTACAATAAAATAGAAACAACGTAGGTAATAATATTGGCAATTTCAATAGCTTGAATCTAAAATATCAGTATACTATACGCCGTATAACTATATATAGTAGATAGTTTATAAGTATAGCTTTGTATAGTATACATATTACGTATTTATGTATACACTGTACTATGTATATATAGGCACAGTGTATGACTACATACACTGTTTAGAAGAAAGTTTTTCTACTTTTCTAAGAAAATTACTGTAAAAGTCGAAAAATGCTACGCTACTAACTAGAGCCGATTTCCCGTCGATATCACACCAACACCAAAGTTATTTCTCGGTTCCTTCTAGTCGAAAATTTGCTAACAGGAAAATAAATAAATAATTAAATATCATTGTGAAATCAATAACTTTCCCCGCTACGCTCAGAATCTAGAATATTATTAGTTGATGCTAAATTTGTAAATATTTTCCTTTATAATAGTAATTCATATCTAATGTAAAAAGGTATAATCCATCTTGAATAGGATGGTTCAGATATTCTCTACCAGAATGTTTATTGTTAATTTGTATTTAATATTAAAATAGAGTATAAATATACCCAAAGAAAGTATAAATATATTGTTACTCCCCTGGTTAGTATTGGTAAATAAAGTTATGATAATATCTGTATAATATGAATACACAATAGTATAAAAATAAACGTAGATGGGCAACCGAAATATGATATTTAAACTTTTTTTGTACAATAATGTTAGTATTTTATATAAAATAACATATAACTTAAAATGAATTGTTTAATGTTGACAGATGTTGACTTTAGCTTAAACAATTGGTAACTATATGAATTTAGCAATTTTAGATGAAAATATCTTGGAGAAATTATCTCAAAAATGAAATATTTTTTGGAAAAAGGAATTAATTAAAATTGTAGAGTTATATATTTATAATAAAAATATAACAAAATTAAATAGTTTTTAAACATTTTAAATGATATTATGTTTAACCGATATTTCGTTTTAGATTTCTATACTTGAGTATTTAAATACCTTATTATATATCCCCATTGTGTCATTCCATCTGTCCATCTATCCTATTGATTCATTGTCATTAGTTACTAGTGAGATTGTAGATTTGACTATCAACTGTTCTCACAATATTAGTGAAATAAACAGTTATTATAAAAAAAAAATCCGAAAAATCTAAACACTTGAGATGTGTGTATTTTTCTAATGTCCGTCTTTCCGTGAAATGAGATTTTAGTTTATGTATGCATTAAATCCCTTAATATTATTGTTCAAAATATGTATAGAAACCGGGAATTCAGCATCCTTTCAGAGTGAGCTCTTTAACTTGTTTTGTATATGATTGTTTAGCTATAATGAATTATAAATAATTTATTAATGTAAAATATTTATTTAATAGTTATTTCACATACTAACCATGTATAATCAAATATAACCAATCCTATAGTACCTATAAAGTATGAGGTAAAGTCGTATAAATGGAAAACATGATAAGACTTCATTCATATAATTTATATTGGTATAATCAAAGAAATGGGATATTCGCTTAGACGGAATAGAAAACAAAATTATTTCACTTAAGAGGACGTCGCATTGAATATTTTCAACGATAAAAACATGTTTACGCAAAATAAATGAAATGCCATTTTAAAATAATTTTACAGTTAATATACCTATTAAAATTGAAAGAAAACCAAATTTCGGAGATAACCTTATCGGTATGATTTCAAATAATATGTTTAAAAAAGTTACAGTATCTTAAAAATGAGGGAAAAAATTGTATTTTATAACTTCAATAATATTTAGAAAATTGTAAAACCCTAATGAGGTTATCTCTGAAATATTGTCATCTACAAATATTATAATATGTATTATAACTTTAAAATCACTTTAAAAAGCCATTTTATTTGTTTTGAGTAAACATATTTTTACACTAATATTTTGATTACACTACAATAAAAAAAAAATAGCACTGACACAGGACTAGTTTTAATTACTTCAAAATTATGTGTAAATATTCTTTGCCTGTTAGATTTTTATTTTTCTTAAAATATTTTAAAAAATTTACTATACAGAACCCCTTAAAAATTGGGTGTGCGACGTTCTCTTAAGGGGATTTAAGCATGGATTCGATTTTCTCGACTATCACACAATAGCAATATGTACGACTAGTAATTTTGTCGTGTTCTAATCGGAACATAACATATTCTGGAAATAAATTTAAATTCTTCAAAAAAAAAAAAAAAATCCTTCTAAAACCCGCATAAAAATTAAACACAACTTAATGTTCGGACAATTTAAGTCAAAAAATAAATATTTGTGAAGTCATTATGTAAAGTAAACTTCACAGTGAATCCACAGACGTTCCAGTATTTTTAAATGTAAATATTTTTCGAATGCAAAGTGTAAAAAATACGATAAATGCGTTTTCGGCGGTGATCCGTGGAAATCGCGTTTGACGACAACGACGGTCCCAATATATTATATTACACTGATTGACTGTGCATTTTACCGACAAAAGGAATTTTGCGAGAAAATCCCGCGGGTAAATCTCCGAGATCGATGTGCGTGCTTCGATAATAATGATCGCCCCCTCGTAATTCTGCGTGCATTCCATTGTTGTGCCGAACCTAAAGTCCACTGCCCGTCGACAGACCATTCGTATGGTAATGAGGAGCTTGCCTTTATAGAAAAGGAAATGCGTGTAATAGTGTAATAAAATATTATTATTATTATTATGTAGAAAAACACGCAAATACCAGTGTATTATTATCGTGTGTACAGTGTGTTTCGGTCAGAAGATAACGCGAAATAACTATTTCAGACTATCTCGAATTTGAATCATATTTATTTTGTAATTCGGTTAGCCGGTGAATAAAAAAAAAAAAAATATATATATATATATGTACATTTAAGTAATATTATAGAAATATAATTATTTAGTAATGTACCTATTTACGTCGAGTGGATCGAATGTATGCACCTAGTCATATATATTAATCATATTTATAAACAAATATATACATTAAAATGTTTAATAGAAGCACCAAACATTTGTAATATGTCGATATTCGATACTCATTTTATTTTATATTATTGATATTCGATATTCGATATTCAATAGATTTTTGCTTACCACACAAAAAAGTAAATGTGAAATAAAAACTTCGGTAATTTATACATTCAAGTAGATGCATTATTATAATGAATATTTAAAGAAAATATAATGACATACATATATATATATATATATATATACATATTTTATATCATAAGGTCTAAAAAAGTATATCAACTAGATACCTATACTATATGTATATTGATTTGTACGAAATATCGGATAGCTTACAATTTTTTAATCGTGTGTATGATAACAATTATATGACATTATAATTACATAATTTATAAAGTATTAACAGAATTTAGTTATGTAATGACGTTATTATATTTTGTGTAAAGTGTTTTTAGTTTTAAGTATTTAGTTATGTTCTTTTTGATAATTGTAAATAATTTTTTTTTTCTTAATTTAAATTTACAATTGCTTGGTAACTCTCTACTCCATTACAAGCTAAGGCTTAAAGATGTAGACATATTCTTTATATCTGTATTATATTTACGTTTTTTATGTGCTTGTAGTAAATTGTGAAGAAATCCATTTATAAAAAAAAAAAAAAACTATGTGACATATGTATTCATAACAGAATTGAACAAGAAATACCAAGGAGTAATTATTTTTATATTTATGTCAATATACTTAATATGAATAAAAAATAAAACTTATATTTGGAAAGAAGCAAAAAAAAAAATGTCAAAACTATCGACATTGAGACATTTCACTGAGCATATGTGTGAATTTTCGGTATTAATTTAAGAAACACTCTGTATGTTCGTAGTTATAAAAGACGTTTTATAACCAAATTTAAATAACGTTATAAAACGAAAAACATTATAACGAAAAATTAATTACGTTTTTAAACCCTGTCAAGAAACATTAAAATCAATAGGTACCAAATTATTTTTTCATTTCTATATCTACACAAAAGGTACCAGGCTTAAGTATCGAGAGTAACGAAGAATAATGGTATGATCCGTCCCTAGCTATAGTTATTGATGTTATGCAAGAAACTCTTAAATTCAAAAATTAACCTCAAAATGGTAATATAAAATTATATTTGGTTGAAAAAGTACCCTTATCTTGTTGAGAATTTCTGAATCCGTAATTAGAGGTAATTTGGTTAATTTTGGATTTTGAAATATGATGGCGCTACTTGATAATTACATGGAAAATTTTTGGAGTATATCCAAATTTGGTATTAAAAATTAACCGAATTACATAACCATTTAAATTAATTCTCTATAAATTGGTAATTTAGTTAATTTTTGATACCGCAGCTATATATATATGGATATGTCTAATGTCTTAAAGGTAATTTTGAAACGCAAACCACGTGAGCATAAATCTAAAACCCACTTCACAGTCGTGTATACATTATTTTAAACAATATAATCCTTTATTTATTTTCATTACTATTATACTCGAGATGCTTATAAGTAAATAATTAGTTTTGAATTTACGATAATGGCTTAAATGGAAAATTTCATTGAACAAATTGAACGTACCCGGATCTGGGATAATCAAAGATACGGATTACTGTTGAATAAAAAGAAAAAAAAAGAGAGTATGTTGTATCGAAAACGCACGAAATTATAAAAAATTTTAAACGTCCAAAAATGTGCCAATACCCATGACGATATCCGAGATTCTTATTTGTATATTACCTTCTAAAACGAAACACCTGTGTCGGTGGTGGCAGTATGTTTGTGTGCGTAAATCGCGGGCAAACGCCGCCGGCTCTTCACCTTTTCCCGTCTGTCGACGTTATGCGTTTTTCGTGTTTTGCATACCCGAAACACAACATAACATAATATATACGTGTGACGAGGAAACGACGAAAAATCTTGAAACGGTCGATGGTTCCGTATTGACACACGACTGGCAAAATTTCGATAATCGTGACAATCATTGATATTCACTGATAATCTTCCTTATATCATATAAGTAATTACGTTAAGCATCATAGATTGTTGTTCTCTACCTATTAACTATATATACACATATATGGGTGTAAATGAATCACGAAAAAAAACCAGAAAAGAAAACCAAAATAAATAAAACAAATGATAAAAACCATATCTGGCGTACCTATGGTTATTGTTTATACCTTTGTTTGTATATTCATCTAATTGAGATACCGCATTAGCATTGAGATTTCAATAAATTGTATTCAAAGGCACTTTACTTTTCTTCAAAGGTATTCGAATAGAAATACTAGAAACTGAAATTTTTTAACATTAAAATAACTATATTATAGATATTGTAATAATATAGACGAATAAAAAGTATTAAGTATTTAAAATATAGTTAAAGGCGATATTTTTTAAACTAGGTACCTGTTTAGAATACATTTGATTAAGAGCAATTTTAATATAATATTTGTGAATAGTTACCTAAGAAGACGGCAATCGACAATATTATATGTACCTACAACATTATTAATTATTATGCATTTTTCATAATTTAACGTAATTTAATTATAATAAATAATTGATAATCGTATAGTAATCTCACAACAATCACGATTATCACTGATAATCACTGATAATCGCCATCTTTGCCGTTTTCATCGCTTTCGACACCCACTGCCGGTAAATCGTGCCCGTACGATGTATTATATTGTTGCCGTATAGTGTGTTTACCCGCAACGACCGCAAACGACGTCCTTTCCGATGCGAAAAATATCGTCTGCCCGACGAACTCGTCGGTCCCGCCGTAACGACTGCGTATCCGTCAGCTCGCGTGCCTGTACCCCCGAGAGACGTTATAATATGGATTTCGGATGAAAAGTCGACGACCAGTGACGGTAGGAACATGATAACAATTATCCCATTAGAATGCCCTGAATTTCCCTTTTTATTCAAAAATTTCTCTTTGAAAAAATAGTGTAGATAACGCGTACATTGATCAACCGTGTAAACATTTCCTACCCGATCGTCTAATACGCATGCGTCTGAACTTAAAAAATATGTTTCAATTCTTACATTCTTACATTCGAATTAAATTAATTAAATTTCCTGTAAATAACCCCTTGTCCATAACAAAATAATTCAAATTTTCCCACACATTTATAATTTTACATTTTAGTATTATATATCGTTTTATATAAAAAAAAATACTGATATATTTTATGATTTTTTCAACACGGCATATTTAAATGTTGTTTGATTTATGAAATTTTCCATTTTATACGTCATTAAGAAAAAAAAAACTTCCATATTTTCCCTTTTCTTCAATTTTATATGAATTTTCCCTGCAATAAGCAATATTCCCGGCTTGTTACCATCACTGTCTACGACTAACTGTGGAAAACTACGATTACGAAGTTTTCGACGACGACGGCGACGTGTATATTAAACCGTTTTACTGCACCGGCAAGTGGTGCACGCCGAAAATACGAAACGAACGGCGTACATTGTATATCATTGACATATTAAACGAGGACGCCAATGATTTTCAGTAGTACAAACATGTCCGCGAATTTACAAAAGGAATGAACTCGTAAGTGAGTTTAGCGTTTAAAAAGCCAATTGTAAAACAGATACAGTAAGTAGGCAGACGAGTTCGTCGTCATCATTATTGCACAATAAAAATAACTAAAAAAGTTAACGTCGTTTAAAAAATTAAAAAACATTATGTTTTTTTTTGTACGTACGATACTGAACAGTATATTCAAAGTACCGTAACAGTGTGACGGGTGTTCTTTCCAAAATGTCATCTTTTATATATATTTCATAAATAGGTATGTTACCAGTAAAATCGTTTAAACGCGCTATTCTCGGTCGTTTTTTTGTAAATATATTTTTAAACGAATTTGATTACACGACAATAAAAAGTGGACGCGCGTTCGTCTGGCTTCGCCCCATTAGATTTCTCAATCTTTTTTTCTTTTTTTTTTTTTTTAATTATCATAGAATTCGCATGAACTTGCAAGATTATATTTTGATAATAATAACCTTCCAGAATGGAAATTTGGAAAAAACATTTGACAATAGTATACACGTAAAAAAAAATCAAAGTTAAAATTACCATAATATAGTAATTAAAATTAACTAAGATAAAAGATTACTAAAACTTTTTAATAATTAATTTATGGTTAAAACTAGTCAACATATAGGTTTGTTTAATATGGTTTATTAATATAATAACGTATAGTTGAAGTATATAGTGGGGTCACTTCTTATATTTATTTACGGGAACTGAAATGAATTAGTTTAATTGTCAATAGTTAATTCAACCATATTACTGTAACTATATAAAATAGTGGCTTATACCGAATTGGTTCCCCTTTTGAATATATTGTATTTAGGTAGTGGTTTAGTCTGTTCTCGCTCTATATACTTTTTCGTTATATTTCTCATTGTTTCATTTATATTCACTAGTTTACTTCGATCACGCAGACAGTTTTGTGTGAAACACTAGGTCGAGTGTTTAATATTACAAATTAAATACGTTTTTGGTGTACTACTTTAAGTTGTAATATTAATATATTCGATATTTATTCATTTAAAATTTAAATTTTAAATGATGACCATATTAATATATTATTTAGTTTTTTTTTTTTTTATTAAGTCTTTATTATTAATAAATAAGAATTAGCTGTTAACAGTAATTGTAATATAAAAAAAAATAATTTACGTAAATTTAACTTTTACCGATAAAATG
Source organism: Pemphigus obesinymphae (assembly GCA_025469235.1). Classification (NCBI taxonomy): domain Eukaryota; kingdom Metazoa; phylum Arthropoda; class Insecta; order Hemiptera; family Aphididae; genus Pemphigus; species Pemphigus obesinymphae. Next base: position 43,526 of record JAIPRL010002358.1, on the reverse strand, counting down.
TATATTTTACTCATGTATTTGCCTATCTGTGGGAACCAATTTGAATAGTAGGAAAAAGCTTAAAGTTACACCCATTTATAAACGGGAACCAATTCGGCTAAATAAGAACCAATTCAGCTACTCCAAAAAACACATAGTAACACCTAAATCTATACCTATAATATTGTCATTTCACTTAGTTTTGTAAAAAATATATATTTAAATAATTAAAATATTATTCCAATTTAAATAATATAACTTTAAAGAAAAAAAAAATCATGAAATATAAAAATAAATAAATAAAACAAAAAAATAAAATAAAAAAATGGGTAGTGTATGTACTTAAATGTACTTTTCAAATATGTTTGTGATTTATTTATATTGTAAAAATTTAAAAATGAAAAATAATTAGTTAAGAATTTAATATTTATTAAACTTTTTAATTTTATAAGTTAATCCCTTTTTTTATTAACTAATTAATTTAACTATTTTAAATTATAATTTATTTGACTTATTATTCATAAACAATATGTAAAACACGACATTTTTTTTAGTACAAATGTATAAAAGCCAATAGTCGTGAAGACTGCAACACTTGCGTATTTTTATAATAATTATTTAATAATTTGCCAATTACCTGATTTCGTTTATTTTCAACAACAATTCCGTCCGTTAATTTATGATAATCGACATTGATTAATATGTTTATTCTATTTTTAATTTGTTTTTTCAATTCTTTGGATACTCTTAACATAATATACTCCGCACGTATATTTTACGTTATTTTTTACTTTCATTTTTAATTGTTTATTTGTATTAATAAATTAATAATAATGTAAATATACTAATGAATAATACTAACAATTATCTTTGAATGTTTCTATTTCGTAAATTTTGATAAATCTAAATTATGTTGTTCCCCGATTTTTCGTTTTTTCTTGCTCCTCGTCGTCCGAACAAATAGTTATAATATTATATCCTACAATTTGTTTGAAAATTTGCGAGACGTGGTAGCAATCGTACCAATGTATATTTATGTAACTATTTTTTATTTCGTACCGGTCCATAACTCTACAGTTATGGATTATCTACAGTAGCATGCCCATGTTACTGTGAATGACTTGTGAACGTCATAATATAAAACGATAGTTTAACGAAATAAATTACAATTTCTTAAGAACAATGAGTATACATAGCTCGTGGGTATTACGAACAATAAATCATTTTGCGCGCTACTTATAAACACGTGTTTATTCGCGACCGCTGCAATCGTTGATGATTGTCTGCGTCCGTTACACCTGTCCCAAGAATAGAGTGATCACTAGCGTGGGGATGTCTAGACTCGGGGCCGTAGTTGGACCCTGGAAAGAGGTCATGCTCAGTAATATCATCAAAGGCACAATTTCAATGATTTAGCGGGAAAATATTGCACGTATGACCATTTTTTTAATTTCATTTTCATTTTATTATACTATTATTTGTTTGATTGTGTATAAAGTTGATATTATATTTATTTGATTACCAAAAAAAAAAAAAAATGTTAATTATTGGATTCTGGTGGAGAACTAAACATAAATGTAATATTGTAATTTGCAAACAACTTCAAACAACATGAAATTACCATTTATAAATTAATTTTATCAACAATTGTCTGATACTATACACAGCTAAAACCTCAACATTATGCACAAAAAAGAATAAATTATTTTTATTTCTTATTCATCAAATATTCAAATGACAATCTCAAAACTCATGTAAAAAAATTCATTATTATAATTTTTTAATATTTAAATTCAAAACGTCTACAATTTACTTATACTATTATAATATAGTAATCATTTAATTACTATTTAGGTAGATGTATGTAAATGATTAAATTTCTTACATGCAAATTTTATAATAGGTATGTAATACTATATTTATAAACAATCTGTAAATTCATACATGAAGACAATGTCAGCGAAAACTTTTTTTAAGGAATTCTATATAGGCAATTTTTAGAAAATTTCGAGAACTATATAATCTAACAATTTAGAAATATTTATATGTATTTTATAAATAAATAATAATTGGTTCTATTACTATATAATTTTTATTGTGATTGTTTTTATGAATTTTTAGAATTTTATATATAAAATTTTGAATATCTCACTTATAACACTTTAAAAATATTGTAAAACGATGAACCACAAATAAGATTATATTATAATTATAATAATTATAATGAACAAAAATATCTAACGCCCTACATTGCTATTATGAAATATGTGCGTTTAAACATGTTTTATGAGTTATTTAAAAACGTATTTTTTTAAATAAATACAACTCTTAAAAAAAATACATACCATAAAAAGGCTACGTAGAGCTCAAGATAATGGTGTTATCTATATTTTAGTTTTGTTTCACACTTCTAATATGTTTGTAAGTTGTAATAAAATGAGAAACGCTAACATAAGCTTTTCATTGCAAATTGTTTGCGCTGACATCCTCTTAATAAGATGATTCATTTCAGTCTGTGTTAGACACTTTAATAATTAATAAGTAAGTATAGATTTATAAATGTATTTATATAAGTAGTGAATGTTAAATATACATTTATATTCTTATTATGAGTATAATCTAGAGATTTTATAATAATGTATGTTTTTTATGTCTGCATATATTTTTTCTAATAAAAGGAGTAGAATCAGATTTCCAAAAATAAAAGTTAAGGGAGTAAAGAACTTTTTTGATAAGAATTAGTTCTATTTGATATTTTATAGAGATTATTTTTAGATTTTCCCATCAGTTTTCTTAATGGAAAACTACCTACTATACCTTTTATAACGAAAAATATACATAAATAGGAAAATAATAATTAAAGTTGCCATGATTACCATTTTTTTCTTTTAAATAATATTGCACAAAACATTCCTTAGAGTTGTTTTTCGAATGTGATGATTTATTTTTGCTTTTAAATTTAAAATAATTATAATAAACTATCCAGTCCGAGAACCGAAGGGACAATGGACCATTTTACATCATTTGTATCTGGACGGTTTTTCATTTTTGTGTTTTGTTAAATTTACTGTATCTATCAAAATTATTTTCGTTCTTTGAAAACTCTTGTAAATATTATTATATAGATAAACGCGTGGATGTAAAATATATAATAATTATATATACTCGTATTTGAAATAAAATAGATACCAAAAATATAAAATGTAAATACAAAATTATATTGTTTAATTAAAATGAATTACTATTATAATGGAACTATATTATTTTTTAAAGTTTATTTAATGATAGGTACATACTTACTAAACTTGTTATAAATTATAAAAATAAGGTTTAATAATTATTTCTTTTAAACCTGTTTATCTATATAATGATGGCTTTTTCATATATTAATTATATTTATTGATACATAAAGAATATTGTAAATTTTATATTTATATCTATTGAGCTAATTAAAATATACGTCTTACTAAGCATTACAATATATGAAAGGATAATGAGACTTGTAAAATATTATACAAATATTAATTTAGTTGGATTTTAAGTTTTGATAAATCTTCTTTAAATTTAAATAGTAAATATTCTTTAGTTTAATAATTAATGATAAAAAGTCATGAAGATTTAATTGTATATGGTTTATTTCAATTTTAATTATCAAAAATCCAACCAAAATGATTGTAAATATATAGTCTTTAGACCTTCACTAAAAATATTAATAATTGTTATATATAATATATATTAATACTAATGATTTTTTCAAAACATTAAAAATATGTTAAAAACTTTTCAAAAATCACTATAGAATAGAATAGTAGTATATAATATGAACATTTAAAAAGAGAAGGTCCAAAATATTGTATTTAATTTCTTTAAATATTTCATAAATTTAAAAAGAAAGGACATACAAAAATAATGTACCCAAGGTCTCATATACTGGGTGATTTTATTTTATGTATCCAGATATTAATTGAGATTAAATTTAATAACGTATTACAGAGATAATATTATGACCAAATTCTTGGCTTTGAAAAGTTTTTAATATAAAATTTAAATGCTTTGATTATTCAATATTTTTAATGTGTTGTTCTTTAATCAGCAAAATCTTGAAAATAAAATTATGACCATATCCTGAAAATCGAAAGCTCAAACCTCAAAATATTGAATAAAAAAATATTCAATATAAAATTATTTATTCATTGTTCTACTTCTCTTCCTATTATTTGGAATCAACCACTTTAGCCTTTCACTTCCACTAAACACCATTTCCCGCATCCCCTTCACTTACATTTACCCTTTTCATATGCAATCTGTATTTTTAATTTTTCTATTAATTAATTAAATCATCCTTATAAGTAAAATTTAATTTTTGATGATTCTTTAGGAAAATAGTCCAATTTTGTGATAATCAATTATTTACTGATAAATATTATTCTATATTTTATGACTCCGATCATTTATACTGTGCTGTTGTGTATTGATGAATTAATTAATTTAAACCTTTAATATTTTTTTTAAAATTATGACTGATGATACTTATTTTATTATTCAATTATTTGAAAAGTGTCCATTATTTATACTATAATAGACAATACATTTTTGAGAAATTCATAATAATATATTGTAAATCGGCACGATTTTGATTGTATAAATTACAGTGATGTTCAAACAACATCCTCACAAGAGAGCAATCGGGGGAATATATATCGTATATGCAAATATCATCGCCAAATTTAAATTCTTCAATGTAGACTTCAAAAATCGTTTGATTATTTAAATATATAAAACTATATTACCGTAGTTGTGTACGAATCTCAGTATTCATTTTAAGAATTAGAACACAATAAAGGAAATGCAATTTTAAAAAGAGACCTCTTTGAAAATATACAAAAGGAATGCAAAGGGTAAAATCCGGAATGTCATGAATTCTATCGATAATATGATGGAAGGCGTGGCGTGGCGTTTGTATAAACCGTGTAAGCGTTGCTTATATTGGAACTTTGAAATAATTTGGTTTTTTTTTAACTTTATACTCGTAGTATTATGTAAATTACATAAATAATTATATATTATATTTTTTTTATATATTTCTTAATAAACAGTTTCTTCGTTGAAAAAATTTCAACCAAATAAAAGTAATTTAAAAATAGCCATAATTTTTCGTTGCACTCGCGGACCATAATTAGATGGACGATTTATCATAATTATTATTATTATTATTATTGAAATAAATAATAATTTTCGAATAAGTTATTTATTCGGGTATATCAGTACATTAAATTTAATTAATATTTTCCGTCAAACGAATAAGTAGAAATAACCAGATGCCTATTTTTATTATTTTTATTGTAGAAAAAATTCAATTTAATCATTTCTACGTCATAGTGTGTCAAAATATCATATTGTTTTAATTTTAATATATTAGCATGAAACAGTAAAAGTTGTATTTCTATAAGTGCATAGGTCGACTATGCGAGTCTCGTGGACGCGTCTGCGTGTTCATTTACGTGATTTTTGATACGTACGCAGTGAGCTGTATTATCACATATTTTTCACATCATAAAGATATATATTAATATTTTAAATCTTTTATTATGAATGTAAGAACATAAAGTGAACAACCTTTTGCTAAATAAATCATTTTAATATACGTATATCGAAAAATCCTATATTATTTACCGTCGAAAACGAGTCCGTGCTATTCATGTAGATCAAACTTCAAAGTATATACCTAAAGGTTATTTAATTTTTTATAAGAAAAATTCGATCAGTCGGGAATGGTATTTTGGTTGTCCGATAGTATACTATTGAGGATGTATAAATTAATAAATGTATTGAATGTTAAAACAATGATAAAACATTTCTTTCGATAAAATCATTTTTACAGAGATATTACTGTAAAAAATTACTAAAAAAATTGTTCAACAATATATAGGTAATCTGTGAAAATTTCAAGTTTATAGAATCATTATTTTCAGAATTATGCAAAAATAACCATTTCAATTTATATTTTTCCATTTTTTTTTTTTTTTTGGTAATTTTCCATTCCATGATTATTGAAAATTTACCTCTTCATGGTACCATCCTGATCACATTTTCTACCGGAAAATTGTGTGCACATTACGTAATGGTTGAAAATTCAAAGCCGGCTTTCGGCAGGGACCACCGGGACTCCTGCCCAGAGCCTCGCGTTTTTTTTAGAAGGTTTTTGGTCTCGAATTTGCCTGTACCAGGCTCCTCGCGCTTACAAGGGCTTCGCAAAACTTTAGAAAATTTACTTTATGGCGGAAATAGTGTAAAACTTTTTATTTATTTTTTTGCCTATTTTCCCATTTTTCTTTAAGTTTAATTTACTAATTTAATTATCCTGTCAAAGACTTTGCTCCACCCTAATGCCCACTCTGTAGGAAATTCCTAGTTCTGCTTAATCTTATATCTCAAAGTAATGTTGACAGTATTGACACTTTAAAAGAAATTGATTGTTTAGTTGAATATGAAATAAAAAAACTCACTTTTTTTAGATGATAAAGGGTATATTTTATATATAGTTATTATCATTGCGTGATTCGAAGTACCTAGCTACTTGGTAGGTGGGTATATTTATTGTTAAGTGCTTACTATGTTCTTACATTGCAGATGGAAGCCTGCAGAATTATTTTTAAAAATTTAACGTGAATTCGATTATTTTAAATAACACGTATGTGATATAAACACGAAAATCGGCTCATGTCTGAACATTCGATTATAATAATATGTTGTAATTTTATTTCTCAAGTAATATTTACAAAATCCAGAAAAAATTCAGTGATAACTGATAATTTATAATAATTTGATAGAAATTTGACTTTTAATATACCACGAATGATCTATCCTTAAATCAGTGATATTGAAATTGTTTATCTTCTGTACTGCGATTCCTTTGACTAACTCTCACGGAGCGGCCGGCGCCCCTTGGAGCCGCACAATTTTAATACCTATCTGCTTTATATCTTATCCGGAACTATAAATTACCATTCATCGGTTTAATATCCATATGAAGTTAATTTTTCACTTATTGGTTAATAATGATAAATTTACTGCGTAATAAATGAATACTGTCGAAAAAGTTTTATAACCTTTATCATCAAATTGAAACAAAAAATCGACGTAAAATAGTGATTAATTATGACATGGGTATTTATAAAGTTTGGTTTTTATTTCATAACTTACTCTACAATTATTATCATAAAGAAAATTGTTTTTTTTTTTTTTAATCTAAAATCACATTCAACTATTATATACTATTTAATTATTTATTTTTTTATATTTTTATAACTAGATAAAATCCAAATATACATAATATAGTAAAAAACAACAAAATATTAAATTATAATAGTACCTATCTATTTAATATTAGTATATTATAATTGTACAAATCATGCGGTTTTCTTTTCTATCAGTAGATCGGTACTTAAATTAATCAATTGTACGGTATTATTATTACATATATTCATAAATCTAATATTGATATCGGGTTATTTATAATATCACCTGAAGATCGGTTCATTGTAAATACGTTTATTGTAAGTGAACTATAGAAATAATAAACAATATTAACTACAACATAACCTTATTATGATTTTCATAAACATATAATATGTACTAACTTCTTGCGGATAACATTTGAATGCAGCTGAAATTGATTATTAGTTTGAAAATTTAACTTTATAGAGATTATGAAATTCTAATGAATGATTTTATATATCTGAATACAGAAACTGTAAGCTTTGTATAGTATTATACTATTCAATTATCTTTATAAATATTTCAAATAAATTATAGAAATTAAATTAAGACGAACACTGGGTAAACTGGATTACAAGTTATACAATTATAAAACTACATCTATAATAAAAGATCCGATATAAAATCTTCATGATAATATATAACTTTAATAAAAAGTATATACGAGTAATATTTTTTACAAAGAGCACTAATAAGTAATAAGACATACAGAATATATAATAATAATTAGTCTTGTAACGATTACAAAATTATATTGTTCACAATAATATTATTTTAAAATGGAGATGTTTTAAATGCATACGATATTATAATATTTGTACTAAGTTGAATTTAATATGTACTTTGTACCATATGTTTTACAGTACCAAAATTACACTATAATAATGTATTTTGTACATGATATGATATAATTGACTGTTTACGCAAAACGGTTTGTATATTTGAATCAAAATTATTTTAATAAGTATAAATAGTATAATAACTTATATCCAAAAAATACATAATAATATGTTGTTCATATTTAGTTTAGGATATAATTTTCCAATCAACGCGGTAATTGATGACTATCATTATATTATATAAAATAAACACGAATTTTAATAATTTGCTATGACTTCATTAATTATTCTATTATTATTTAATATGAGTGTAGTAAAAACCAATTAATTAGATCAACGTTTATCAACCTTTGTAGGTATTTTAATAAATTATTCATTATGCATATTATTATATTATTTTAGTAGTAATTAATAAACTATAACAATAACTTTGAAAAATAATAAATAAATATATATTATGTATTATATTATTGAATTATTTATATAATAAACAATAATAATAAATAATAACAATATAATCGAAAAATAAGTATCACCGATATTGAATTAAATATTGAAAACATTAGTTATACAAAAAAAATCAGACGTATTTGGTGCTACAAATATTGTTTATGCTCATTAAATACGAGGGATAAATATTGTTTAATAAATATTAACCATTAATTATTATACCTATAATTTAATTTAATAATAATATATTATAAATTTTGAGCAGAGCCTCGACTATTGTTTGATTTGGAAAACTGGTTCTATATGGTACTTTCTGAGAGTTATTTTTGATTTTCCCAATAATTTATTTAAGCTTAAAGAAAACCCACATTTCATAACAGGAATTTTTTTTATAAATGTGGATATATCTTTTTAAAATAACAAATAAAGTGTACATAATAAGTACGAGTATAACTGAATTAGTATACACGGTGACATCATAAAATAAAATACGAAATTGTTGAATAATAATAGTTGAAAGTATACTTAATATTAAACAAGGTCCCAATCAAAGTCGTGAAAAAAATAGGTATAAAATAAAAATTTTAATATATCGACTATCAGTATCCTACCTAACGAGCGAAATGCTTCCATCTCTACTTGTCATATTTTTAAGGGGGTCTATTTACTTTATTTTAAATTAAAAATATACACCATTCATAACTTAAATTTTACGGTATTTTTGGTTTTAAAATGGAAAAAAAAATAATATAAACGATATATTTTTATAAGTAATTACGTAAGATGTTAACTTACCCATTTTGTATAGGATATTTATAATTTATTAGTTTATACTAAATTTGTAAAATGTAAAAAGGCATATTTTCTATTATAATTTATATAATTTATATAATATATACTTGATGAGTATTACTCGTATTATTATTTTTATATTTTTAAGTGGTTCCATTGCTTTAGTATCTTTTTATTTATTATACCTATTACGTATAATTATTTTAATTTTTGTTGAAACCATTAAATTTTTTTAACTTGAAATCATCGTAGAATGATGTAACAAAAATGAAAAATATATAATAATATTATCTAATGTTCTGCATAGCCGTTTTTCTTTTGTTTAGCATGTAAACGTGTTTTATAAATTGGAAACACTCAATTTGTTTCCTTTTCTAAAATAACATTAAATCTTGATACATTATTATAGGTATAGTAAAACGACTATAGGTACCTAAAGCACTATATTATATTGTTATCTATTACTTGTTTTTTGTTTTATATTTCTAGGATGATTTAAGTAAACACAATTTAAAAACGCTAATGATAAAAATGTGTTTTCACTAACATCTTTATGATTTTAAAGTAGAATCTCAGCGAATTATTTAATCTATTTTAAAGTCGTTTACATCATTTTTAATGTAAAATAATACGTAAGGATTTTTTTATAGGTGTCTATACTGTGATGGCTGATTTACTATAAATTTTTTATAAATTCTTTGTGTTTCGATATATCGCACTTTAATTTTATTTAAAAATTATATTCAAGATAATCGAACAATATACCTAGTAAATATTATAGAAAAATTATTAATATAGATTTTATATAATGTTTAGTTATAACAGTTTTATTTCTATGTTGTTCATTATATATAAAATAATATATATATTTTGAGAATATGTGTATATATATTTTGCTAAGTACGCCGAGAATTTCTATCAAAAACCTTAAACTAAGGTATGGGTATGCGACATTCCATATTAACGAGTATTTTTTAGAAATATTTCAGAACATAACAAAGATAATATTTTAATTTATAAAACACGTATAATAAATATATCTATATATATAACTACTTATGTAATATTCAATTTAATTTATCGTAAAAACATAATGCTTATCAAAAATATCTGTATTTTTTCGATAATATTTTATAATATAAATGCACAGCAATATATGCAGGTGCCTATAATAAATTATTTTGTTAAAAATAACAAATAGCTCTACGGGAGTGTTAAAAGCATTAAACGGATAATTTATTGTTAATAAAACCATATTTTGGTGGTTTTTTTTTTTATAAAAATTATTCGAGGTATTTTGCACATAATTATTGTATAATACTAAAAATATATATTTACGGTGAATGCGGTACGGAAGAGGAAGTTAGAATATGATAAAGTGTTTCGGTATCATTTATGGCAATATAACATCCGACGGCGTGCGGTAGAGGGTTTGGGTAAACGTTTGGTTTAATAATAGCATCGACACGTGTGTTTGGTGATTGAATGGTACTTAATGGTATAATACAAGCATACCGAAACACAAATCCACTTAACTTTACATGGAGTTTATGCCACGGATTCGGGACTGTGTGAATGATTGATGGAGTGCTGCAGTTTCCACTGAAAAGCCCGTCTATATATATATATAGGTTTCCTCTTCTTCGTTTCCATCCCCTCGTCCTTTGCTGCCTGTATTATACACATATATCGTCTTACTCCAAAATAAAAGTAGAAATAAAAGAAGCCCCGGGGGGTTTAAAGGGTGCCAGTGACGGGCGGACACGGGGTGCAAGGGAAACTTTGGAATTTGATGGGGCAAAAGAAAACGCATTGCAGACACGTCGATCAAATCGTGGTTTTTGCCCGGGCCACCTTGTCTTCGTCGTGTCGCAGTATGCACGCAGTTCCCCTCCAGCAACCGGGACGGATTCAAATTTATACATTTATCACCCTTTTATTCGAAAATTCGCATACAACTCATAAAAATCTGATGAAAAATATCGCCTCGGCCCACAAAACAATATACAAATAAAAGGGAAGTAAGACTACTTCTGGAATGACAAAACGACGAAATGATAATTAATATATTATATACCTGACTATCGATGCGTAACAAAAAAAAAAAAAAAATATATATATATATATATGAAAACGTAAAATACGACGAGAGAGACTATATTTTTTTCAAGTCGCACTTGAAATAACCGGCCATTTGACCCTTAACAATTAAAATGTCTCGTACACGAGTCCTTTATCCGATTAAAATTTAATATTGCGTTTTTTTTTTTTTTTTTAAAGTTTAATAATAATACCCTTTTTTTGTATTTTTATTTCCAGGAGACTGGTCGAATTCACCACCGGATTGTGTTATGGTAAAGTGTCCACCGATCACCGTCGACGATTCCAGGTTGATCATGGTCGAGTACAACGACACGTACGGAAAACGGGCGGTGTTCAAATGCGCTTGGGGCTTTCAAATGTCTGGTGTCAATTCGATCGAATGCTCTGCGGATTCTACATGGTCGCATCGAATACCTACATGTACCGGTAATGCTTTATTTTTTTAAAATTTTCGAATATAAAGTTAAATTCTGATTAGGATTTTACGAAAAAAAAAAAATTTTAAAAATATAAATTATATAATGTGTTATAATACATATATATTTACGTTTTGATTTATTACACATAATGGAATTTAACTGATAATGAATTAATATACGATTCAAAGTCTTAAATTTTCAAACTAATCATAATTTTTAATTAAGCCCAGCATACAATATAAATAAATTTGGATCATTTCAATTAAGGATGTGTCTAACAATTTCAGTTGAAAATGATTTAATATAAAAATATGCTATACCAAAATAAACTATGAAATTTCCCAAATATTCATATGATAAATTTAATGACATGGTTATTCTTGTATACCTATACCTATAGAATAAATAGTTGATTCTATCATTAGCATTTAGATAACTAGAGAATAATTAGCAGGTCCCTACTTAAGATCCTGAATACGATTAGATTAATTTCCATTTTCACAACATCGTCGTGAATTATCTGAAACCAACCCTTTTGATGTTTAGCATGTTCTAAATCCAAATAATATAATTCACTTGGTATCGTATACTATTATGAACTACATATCAAGGTCTAACAATATACTTAGGCACTGCCATAAAAATATCATTATTCATTATACATATTTTATACTTATATCTCAAAGCACAAGTGTAACATAACTTTTTTAAGTATTATATAAATATTTATTTAATCCATTGGGGTTTTAGAGTTGTTAATTTATTTATAAATAGGTAATTATTTTACAGATAATATAGAGATTTATATAGAATTATCTGAATAAATTGCCCAATTTTTTTTATGAAAATCCCACAAAAAAATCATATTATACTTTATTTACACCATTAAATATCAACATTAATTTCAAGTTATCACACCAATAAATAATTAATAATAATAATAATAATATATATGCATATATACTAAGATTTTCGCTTGTAATAAATTAATAATTTTTTAATTTAACATTTTAACATTATTATTAGCAATTGTTACCTATATATTATAAAACATTATATATAATTTTTAAAATATTTTATGTAGGTATACACTTAATTCAGAAATTTGTTTTGACTTTTAAGCCATCTATAGAATGTTTAAAGTATAAATATAAATAATATAACAACATTCTAGATATTTAATGAATTATTAACCAGGTAAATTCTCCATGACATTTTAATTTAAGTAATATTTAATAATATTAAATCACATTTGTTTATAAATAATTTACATTAAATTAATGAATAATCGTAAAAATAAAAATTATTCTAGGCAAAACTTAGTTTTTACCGGTTTTTATGTGCTAAATCTACTGAGAAAATCGAAAAATGACGTCTTTAATGTACCATCTGTGTTCAGTTTTTAGACAGATGGGGATTGAATGCTTATTGTGAATATTGTTAATGTTAACTAAATATAAAATAAACCCACATCATTATAAAACCAATATACTTTTTACTTCATTCGAGATTTAATAATAAATATATTTTTATTTGAAATGCTAATAAACACATTTTCACAAAAAAAAAAAAAAATGAATTTTAAATTGGTACGAGAAAAGTAAGTATAATTCATGAATAATTCTATAATAATTCAAGGTTTGATATTTTTAATGTTAGGTATACATAATATTATTATAAACTACATATTTATTTCGGGATTTTCTTAATAAAATATTTATGAGTGCCTAAATACTTTTTTTTATATTTTAAAAGTATATTACATAGTAATAAATAATAATATACTTTATTATAAGTAGTTGTATTTATTTACATTTTTTATAATTATATATAAAAAATGTATTATTCAAATTAAAATAAATTTCTTTAAATCAATAAGTATAGAATATTATCAATGCAAATATATTTTTAAGAAGATAAATCAATGTTAAATATTAAATAGGTAATTATTAACTTAAATTAATTACCTATATTTTAATACCATTGGTTTGTTATGAGTTTAAATAAATCTTTGTTTACAATATTATATTTTGATTAGTTCAAAGTATAATCCTCATTAAGTAGTCAATTTTTTTTTTATTTAAAAAAAAAATGGAAAACGCATTTAGTGCATTAAGGAAACTAATAATATTTATAGTTAATATAAAGTTTAACATAGTTAACGAGTCGTGTAAAAAAATATATCGAATAAATACGTAGTGTGTTTATTTTTCTAAAACAAATTCAAAAAAAATTTTAAAAAGTTTCACGCTGAATTTTCTTTCATTAAAATATCAATATAAATTAGGTATTATATATTATAACTATTGGTACCTACATCATTTTTAGATATTTATTCCCTCGTTATCTTCTACAACTTAATATAATATTAAGTTATACTATAGCCCATGTATTTTTATTATATTATTTTTCTGATCTATTTATGCCATAATCGTATAAAATATTAATCAACAATTTTATAATTGAATATTTACAGACATATTTTGTGATTTATAAATGGTGGATTTAGAGATTTTTTAGAAAATTGTTTATAAATGTACGTACCTACCTATAGCTCTACAGAATCGCGTATATATCTTTGTCAATAAATAATAAATAGATTATCTTGGAATGAATTTTTCTTTAAGTGGAGTATAGTAATAGCTTCTGAATTGAATGTGATATTTGTGATAATACCTAACCTGGTCAAGTGTCCAACCCAATAATATTATCCTGTCTACTGACAATCTATCTATTAACACTACATATATTTTAAAAATATTTGAATTTTTATATTAAAAATGATTTTTGTTAAGTAAAATGAATGGTATGTTATGGAAAATATATTCTTTAGCTACTTTCGGTAAACACTTTTTTATATTTATGTGATAAAAAAATGTCGTTAGTATGACTATAAAAATGAGTGTTATCCGGTTAGCCCAAACGCCTAGTCTATACATATACTATAATATACGAAACGTGCCAAGTAATCGACATCCGTACTGTATACAATATTATTTTATAACTAAAATCCTTTAACCTTAGATATAACTTATTCAGAATTATGTTTAACCATCAGCTATAAACTTTAGTAGAGTATATACTGGAAACGTCAATAACGAGTAATACCGTCGATTTTCCTTCTAAGTATCTAAGTATCTCATCAATCTTCGAATGAAAGTGTAGCATCACCGTCGATCAATATAATCATTTATGTATTTACGTAGAATTCATTAAATAATTACTTATTTTCCATCTTTGTCTCAATGAAAAACTTTCCAAACCAGGAAAATAAAAACCTATGATATTTAATACTTATACTATATATAATAACGTAGTTTGGTCGTTTGACTTCGAACGTATATTGTATGTGCAATGGTCTTATCCAACATATATACGTCATCAATATTGTGATGTCCATAGTCATAAATCGAAATTCACGGAACAAACTCATATTTATGTAAATAGATTTTTATACTAGTATTTTCTTTAGAATAACATCTATCGCTGTTGTTTTTTGATCATATATTGGCAGTGGCCAATAAAACATCACTAGATACGTATAGATTCTATCACAAGTCCATACGAATTCGAAATTATACGCGTTAAATTGTATATTCTAAATCTAATTAACGTATACATATACCCAAGCATAAAACTTGATACTTCTCTTACTGATATTCACGTATTAATACAACTACATCAAATTTGTATTGAAAAATATAATTCGGTAAAATGAGTTCAAAGAAAAAAAATCCTGGACGACAATCTTCGTTTAGCTTTTCGCGAGCGCCAGCGGGTCGATATTATGCCGCGGTGAATAAAAGTGTTTAATATTTTGTGGGTTTAAATTGAACAGTGGCGGGAGAAAATACGTGGCAGCATGAAAGAGACAAATTGCTGACTGAAAATAAAAGGGTTTACATTTTTTAAACCCAACTTTTTTTTTTACGCATATTTTAAGCTAAAACCGAGATTTGTAGCTCGATTTATAATGAAAATATAATAAATGAAAATGTTACATGGAGATCGAGCCTTGAGAACGTTATCTTAAATAAGTCCAAAATACTATTATAGAACCCTGTAGTTTGATGCCAACAATAAATCTTCATTGTTCAGCCACAGGGTACAATTAATTTTAGTAAAATTTTAAACTAATTGTTTGAGCGAATCAAAATTGAAGATAAGACAAATTTTTGTTCATTTAATAGATCGTTTGAAAGAGTAGAATAATTTCTCGACAGTGACCTTGGATTAAAGTTAGTTGAAAGGGATTTATGTGAGTAAATGATATATGGACTCATTAAAAGTATTGTCTGATCTGTGGTGATATGCGACTAATTGGAGGACAATTTTTTGATTTACTCAACAAACGATATTATATTTTAATAGTGACAAATATATTCAAATGTATCGTAAATGCTTAAGCAGTGTTTTCCAACCATTCAGAGTAATTAAAAAAAAAAAAAAACATATGAATACAAAAACGTCGGTCATTCTCACGGACCGTCTATTTTACAATACCTACCTAACCCATTCCTCTCTTTTCCGTGGCCACTATATACAATGATTATCGTGGAAAAATCTAAATAAAAAAAAAAAAAGACAAAACTTAGAATAATTACATATCATTGCGTACACGTTTATACGTGTATTTATTGATCGCTAAGCCAAAATTTGTTGACAACATTAAATATAACACGAACCCGTCAAAAGTCCTCGAATCGGAATGCACTATGCGCCTGAATTCGTCAACAACTGTATGCTGAAATTTTCGCGAAACTACGAGTGTTTTTTTTTTTTTACGAATTTTTTTCAATTCGTCAAAACAAAATGCCCCTAGGCTGCGTCGGGAATCGACAGAGTAAAGTATATATATCCGGGTGCGTGCGCAATCGTACACGCCGTTCGCAAACTATTTCAGCGGAATACCCTCAGGAATTTTACGTTTGCGGGGGAGGGGTGGGCGGGCACGGGTGGAGAAGGCGTGTAATATTCTCATCGCGTATGAAATTATTCGTCGAATATGAAAACGAACGGGTCGTGGTAATCCTATACACGACAAGCGTTCGAACCATTGTTGTTCAAATACATATAATATGCAGTATAGGACACGAGAAATTATAGCAATCGAGTCGGCGAGGTGGGCGCCAGATGCAACGGGTGAGGCTGTGAATAAAGGGGGACGAGAGATAAGGATATTATATTTCATTAATCAAATTTTAAGAGCACGATGAATATAAATCGCGTAACAGCGCATATAGCAGCAGTACGACACACGAGACGATATATATATATATATATATAAATACCTCCTACCCGTTCTATCTCGCACCTATCGTCGTTCGTATACAGTCTTATTCTACCCCTCCCCCCCCCCGAAAATATTAATGGAATTTGTCAATTATTCCGAATTTCGGATGTGTGCGCCATGTACAAACTTAATTAATATCGTTACACTTTACGGCGCTTCCATCGCCGCGGCCAATATGATGACTGTATATCGACTGTAGATTTTACTTTTCCTGGCACCCGATCACTACACCCCACACCCATCAACGGTGGATTTTCGGAGGGACGCTGGGGGACGGAGACGTTTTTTTGTTCACGTTTAACAGCGTACCCCTTAATTTTTTTTTTTTTTTTTTTTTTTTTTTTTTATCAAAGAACGCGAGAAACGCAGTGTTTGTTTAACATTTTTAAAGATTATACATTTTTTGGAAAAATCGTGAAATTACGAAAATTAATATTTTCTGCCCGTGATAAGTTTACAGCATAATATAAAATGTCGAACAGTCGATCTTATCAAATCATATTGGTATCGTACAGGTAATAATTAATAATCTTCATTGTCCGTAAATGTTTCGGTGTTGAGTTACTTGTAGAATTATTTATATGCATAAATAACTTACCCGGTTTGTTTCTACAAAAATAATTTGTTTTTGTTTAACAAATACGTATTTCGAAAACAATGTTCTCATCTTCAGTGTTAAACAACTATACTGTGTGTGTAATCTGTGAATGGCTAGAGCCTAAAAGGATGGCGAAATCAATGCGACACCGATAAACCTCATTTCGGTCTACATCTACAACTTCCTCGATTATTCATTTAAAAGGAGAAGTGTTAAATTTATTTCAACCAGAAATGCTTAAACTATATGCTATCTTGAAAATATGTAACCCAACAATGATGTAAAAAAATTTTGGATTTTTCTATTCTATTCATGTTATATAATAATCTAAAATGTTTTTACAAATATCCCCTGGTTAAGAAACTTTAGATAAAGGGTATGTGGGACGAAGTCATCCACGGCTTACTTTTTCTCTAATATGTCCCGGAACGCTGATTTTTTAACTAAGCACAGAGTCCGTCCTTATTTTTTTTTCCAATTTGCAACCACTGACTATACCTGCGTATACCTGTTCATTCATTGCACTTTTTTTTTGTTTTTTGTGTTATCCTTTTTTGTTATGTATACGTCGATCGTTCGTATCATTTTTTTTTTATGTGTATTTTTTGTTTAAAATTCTACGAGAACGAAAAATAAATGAACAACATAATATTATCTTCTTGTAAAATGTATATGCAATTGAAGAAAAAAACTATAGATAGATCGGCACTGGTAGACTAAGGTAATATCTTAGTAATGCATTCTTTTTTACAGTTCGAAATAAAGTTTTCAAGATTATTTCAATGTAACTAATAATAATTAATTAATGCGAACGTGGGATAACTTAAACGAATAAATTAATTTCTTGAACGTGGTTGACGATTTTTTTTATTGATAGATTTTTTCATTCATAGAGCCATTCTAAACCTGTTTTTCAATTCCGTTTTTTTTTTTCGTGAAAAATGCGATTGGTTTCAGCTTAGTAGGTAATTTATCTAATGGTCGGAATGTTTAATAAAAAAAAAAGTAAAATTAGGTATAGTATTGATTTCTATAATAAACAATGAGATAGAGAAAAATACGTATTTATTAAATTACTTTCTATAACTGATTATTATGAAATGAAACTATTGAAATAATCTAAAATGAGAGTTTTACAAATTCATAATAATTTATATACATATAAAAGTAATTGATTATACATTTAAAAAACATTTGTAAATGAAAATAATACATTAGATATGTTTATATTGTATATATGTAGACTAGAAAAATATTTATATGAACCTATAAAAAAAAAAAATCTACCAGTACATATATAGTAGGTAATTAAATTATATTATTATAATGGATTTCAATGAGTACTGAAATATCACGTTCGTATAATATTATAATTGCTAAAAGCCACATAAAAAGCTGAAATGTAATTATATTTTCATTTAATGTAGTAGGTAATTATATATTAATACAAAACATTTTTCTGAAAGATAGCAGTTGTTCTGGAGCAGGTATATATAATAGTAATATATATTATATTATATTATATTATACATTCATACTTTCTGTTTACAAGTATTCTCAAATTTAAACAAGGTAGGTACTTATGAGAACATTTTAAACGTGGGATCATAATATAAAAGTTGTGAAACACGAGTAGCTAGTTTCATTTTACAATAAATATGGCATTTGAATTGTTATATAATTAACATAGGAAAAAATATTCATCTTTTATCTAGATGAGAATAACGTAGAATATTATTTTTTTCATGTACTCGTATATAACTTTTTCAAAGATGCACACAGGTGGTACATATTATACATATATTATACATTATTGTATTAAAAATATGTTCTGTATTACGTTGATATTACTGAAATGTTCCAAAGTATGTAAAATTATTCATTAGTTCCTATGAAACGACAGTCGGAGTGTATATGGATTTGAGGTAGGTAGATTAATTAATTTCTATTTGTCCCCCTTAATACTACAAATATTCCAGAAAATTAACACGAAACATAATGTATAGTTTTCGTACGTTACTCGTTCGATGTGATGTTATTCGATTCGCAAACACAAATAATTTATTCAGATATACAGTCTTGTGTGGGGAGGGGGGGTGTGGGGGTAGTATTACGGATAAATGATTCTGGATCCAAATTCAATACAGTATAAACACAATTGAAATATATCTTATTTCTTAAAATCATAAATACTTTGTGTAAAACTTGAACATTTTCAATATCGACTAACATAAAAAAAGAGATAAAATGAAAGATAAACATTTTAAAGGTATTCAAGTGTTAAAATAATTCGACATCACACCGTGATTTCAAAGAAGATTACAGGCAACTTCTTATTATATCGGTTTGCGCTTAATATACGAGTCGTAAATGATTATTGGTAATTATTATTCCAATTCAGTTAAAACGTTGTACACGTACATGAATTTATAATTTTGAACAAATATTCGAATTCTTCATATAACATGTACATGATCTAGGCACTTTTTTAAAATTGTTTATAATTAATTATATATTTTTGCTTGACATTTTTAAAAGTCCGAACGATTTTTATTTTAATACAAATTAGAAAAATCAAATATTTCATTCACTTGTTCTTTCGATGAAGTACTGAAAAATGTATATTATAATATACGGTATTATATATAATAAATAGGGTTCAGATTTTGAGGCAATATAAATGATAAAAAAAGCACTTAAAATGTGAAAAAAAGGCAAAAAAAGGCATTTAAAAATTGTAAAAATGCTAAAAGGCATTTAAAAAAAAAGATTTATTGTTTAAAAATTAAAAAATTATTGTTAAAAAAAAAATTAACAACCATGTTGGTATTAAAAATAAAAAAAGACACTTAAAAAATATCGATTATTAAATATATAATATAAAAAAAAATTATTGAGTATTAAAAAAATAATTGAAAATTTTGTCTAACGCATTTTTATGTTTATCTCTTTTAACATGTTGCTGTATATGGAACTTTTTGTCACTTGATACTTTTACGTCACAAATTTTGCAGTACAAAATTAGTCTATCGGTTGAAAATATATTTTCCCCGAATTCTGAAACGTACTTTTTTAATTTACAACTCTCACTCTTATTAATTTTCGACATATTATGACTACGAATATACGACTAGGTACAAAAAAATACGTATTGTAATGTGACTGAAGGATGGTCGACAACTGCGGAATGATATACAATTTATACACGATGAACACATTTTAATAGTAGTTTCTATAGATAGTGTAGGTACTTTAAACTTTGATAAACGCACCTACCGATATATACGATACGCACATCGCCGATAATAAAGTATACACAATGACATGACGTGTCAAATGTCATGTGGGAACTTTATATCCATTATTGGTCATTTTAAACATACCACCAACAACGTCTCACACGTCATAAATTGCTATCTTGTCTTTGCAAGGTCTTATCAATTTGTACCATAAAATTATAAAATTATTGTAATAAATTGATAACTTAAGAAAAAATATAAAAAGGCAAATAAATGCATTAATAGGGAAAAAAGGCAAAAAAAGGCAAAAATAATGTTTATCCATTAGCATAAAAATTAAACGAAACTCATTTTTATATAAGAACGGTCTTTCTATCACTCCCCCCCTCCCCCCCAAAAAAAAGGCATTTGCCTCAAAATCCGAACCCTAATAATAAATATTCATCGGATCCATTATATTGTATCACGTGTTCGAATGATTTAATGAGTAGTTTTCGATAGATAAAAACAGTGGTGTCCAATCCTCTTATAATAATAGTCAAATATAATTTCACACAAATCTAGTAAGTACATATTTATGTATTATTTTTCAATATGTTCCTATTTTTAGTAGTCAGTATTTGTTTGTAATACACTGTAAACCAAACAATATTTAATTTTATTTGCATCGTTAAAGTAATTAACTACATATGTATTTTGTGATTACATCAAAGAAAAATGATAAGTATGAAATTAATATAACTTGTAAAATATTTTTATTTACATATTAATTGTTTAAATTTATTTTTTTTAAATATTCAAAAATATATAAATTATTAAAAAAAAATAAAAAATGCAATGTTGTTATGAAATACAGATAAAATTATTCACCAGTAGGTACACGTTATATAGATGTCATAAAAAATGTTTTGTTATTCTCATACTTTTAACAAAATTATTTTATGGTAATCCAGACATTCTGAAACACGGATGAAAAGTAAATATAAAATAAACTATATATATATACACATATTAGCGTATTATAATAATCGAATACGCGATTACAAAATAAGTTATAATATACATACAATTTAAAATACAGTTTTCAAGATTACATACAGTGAGATTATATACATCCACAAAAGTACAATACATACAAGAAATTTAATGCTTTTATGGAATTACACAGACAAAAATAAGTATAATAAGTGTATACAGAGATTTCAGTTTTTGGGTACTTGACTCAATACAAATTAATTCTACATTATGTATTTCTATCGATATTTGAAAATAAAACGAATTTTTTATGTTTAATAAAATAAAGAAAAAAAAATTTCAATATATATTTATACATACAAGTAGCTGGTAGATTATAACTATATGATGTGACAATATTATCATAAATTTTTATATTCGTGAATCATATGGGTGATGTACAAGTTAGTTATTTATAATATTATTATTTCTTTTTCTATTAGTTGATCTCACACAAATATTTCATACATTCATAGTTCGCCTATATATAGTATGTCAATAAAATTTAATAAAACAATCATTAAATAAGATTATTTCATAGCTTAATTATAACGAATATTTTAACCAAACGTTTTATATAATATAAAATTGTATGTATTATATAATGTCATATTTGCTATGAAAATAATAATTGAATTCAATAAATTGTGATTACAATAGTTTTAAAAATTAATAATAATTAATGAAAAATATACAATATATTGTAATAAAAAATTATATTTATAAATATAAATTGAAAAACAAATGAAATTGTTTTCGGACACTTTTCTTTAAAACATTCAAGGTCTGAAGAAAAATATGTAATAGTCCTCATTATCATTATTATATTAGAGGTACTAAAATATTTAGTAACGATAAATAAAAATAAATATGCATTTATACAAACCTTTCATAACGTTTTACAAATTGTTTTTCCGAGTAAATAAATATCAAGAAAATTTGGTGTGCATTTATAAGTGATACATACGTATGTAGTTTTAATTAATTAAATATATAGATGGAAAACTTTATAGAATTAAGGAATAAAAGTAAACTAAGTACCTAAATAATTGTATTCCGAAATACCATTCCAAAATATAGAAATGGAAGTAACTAAAAATAAATAAGTAGGTACTAGAGTCAATTTAATTTTCACTTTTCCGAAAAACAGTAATTTTTATTCTTAAATTTTTTTAGAACTGTCTAGTTTTTAAATTGTTCAATTTTTCCATATTTTTAAAGATTAGAAAAAGTCAGTTATTTTTTTATTTCCAAATGTTCACAAACACCCCCCCCCCCAAGCATTTTTTATCTTTATACTTGTATAAGTATATTTAATTTTTCTCGGGGAAAAATTTGAATCAATAAATAATCTTTGTATGATAGTATAAATGAAAAAAAAATTTAATGTACCTATATAGTAAGTACCTACCTATAATAGGTAAAACTAGTTTAAAAAATCAATATTAAAACCAAGTAATTAAAATGTTTGTACTTACATATACCTATTACAAACATTTTTAAAACAAACGTTAAATAAAAAAAGTATTACCTATAGTACCTAATAGTAATACGTAAAATAATAAATTTTTACCGAAAATGTTAAGCCTTTGTGAGCCGCTTTTTCATTAGTAATGCTGGCATTTTAAAATTTCCTGAAATTAAGCTATTCATTTATATTTATAATAATACTTGACGAGCGTAACTTTATAATTTTTCCAAACTGCAGTTTTAAATTAAATTAATAAAATACATACGAATTATTATAATATACAAATATTTTTATTTTAAATGTACATATTTTGCGAATTGATAAATCATTTTGAAATTATAATTTATGAAAAAAGGGGTGAAAATGTCAAGTTAGTTGAAATTAGCACATATAGAATTATCCAATTGATATTTCATTATTTTAATTTTAATAATTGGAATAATGTTAATAAATAACAATTTATTATATTAAAAAAATATTTTTATTTACATGCCTAATATTTCTATAAAAAAAAAATTGCATCTCATTATGCGCGTTTTTTTTTCAAATTACCGAATTTCTTTTATCTAAATAAGCCGTATTTACTATTGATGCTGGAAGTAAAACAGTCTGCATATCTCCCGAGGGGATTATTGACTGTGGATATTATTGTCATATCGTTACAAAACGGATAGGATTTTATTCTCATTCCACTAATGGTATACTCCCATTTCCACATTGATAACCGCATTCAATTGGATTTATCGATAGTGCTTTAAATATATAAAGATCGGTTCGCTACAGAAACACCACAAAATGTGCGACATAAAACCAAAATATCCCGAAAACGAAGTAAGGTGTTCGCGAAACGCATCTATATCTACCTGTATATCGTAACCTAACCCCGTAAAACATGTATGATTATATTTTTATATCACAGTTAAAAATCGAATGATATTCTCAACATTTTTATTCATCGTAATGTTATAACATATTGAATTGGGTTTTTACAAAAAAAAAAAACAAAAAAATAAAATGACTATTAACTATAAATTTATAAATCAGTATCTAACCATCATATACAATTTAGGCGTCAGACTCAAATTGAAATTAATATATATAATTAGCATGCATATGTAAAAAAACAATAATTAATATTACTTAAGTTGAAAATAGAATTCATCTTTTGTTACATTTTATATTTAGTTTTGTATCAAACACGAAAATTTGATGTTTCTATAATCCTTTTTAACATACCATTACATACATTTACTAAAAAAAAATTTATCTAAATGGTGTTCTAGGATCTATACGATAATTTTTTTTATTCAAAACAATACGAGTATATCATTTTCCAATAAACTTTATTTTTCTAAAATAAATTGGTTATTATTGTTTAAAATATTTAATATATTTAATTGTTGGAAAACATATATATTATACATTAACGTAACTTATATAATTACTGATATACTATGTATAATACTTAAATTAATTATGGAGCTTTTAAAAAGCTTTAAACTTATTACATTTCTGAATAAGTCGAAAAGATAATTCAAAATCCAATTTATTTAAATTAAATGACAAATAACAAGAAAATACTTTTAACAAATTACATTCAATTGCATACATATAATAATCGAATTATCAAAATAAAGTCAATTTCATCACTCCGGTGACGCTACCAATGAGTATAATATGGACACAGAACGGATGTAATAAAATTAAAGGGATGTTCAAATATTTTGCTGTATATTGAGATATAATAAGCTGAATACATACATTTGAATCAATATAATATTAAAAATTCAATATTTGCATGGATATTCGAATGTATAATTTGAAAATTACACTTGAAATACAATAATATGAAAATAATTCACATTGTTTCTATTAGGTACATAATATTATACAAATAAGTTCGCATATAAATTATTATAAATTATTAATAATTACAAGTTCCCATATATATATATATATATATATAGTTACTAAACATATTACTGAAAATATTAGCATTCACATATATTATATATATACCTATATAATGAAATATATTTTAATATTTTAATACAATATATGTAAGTTGCTATTATAAATTGGTTAAGATTCGGAAAAAGCACAAAGATTCATATTTATCACTTATTATGTGTCATAAGTTATGATGTATTAATACATTACAACAGCACCAAAATAATAATAATATATTGTTAAAAATGTTTTGATAATAATGTTCATGAAAATGATACTAAACTAATATCTTAACCCCTAATTTAAGTGTATTTATAAAATATTTAAAAATGAATCATTAATTAAATGAATAAAGTGGCTATTTGGCCAAAGTTCATAATTAACACATTATTTAAAAAGTCTTCTTCTTCTCCGTCTTCTTCTCTCATCTATTTGGGGTTGGCTACCCTAGTCCTACAACTCTTATAACTCTATATTCCGCATCTTCAAAGAATTTTTCAAATCACTCGACCCCACCACTTTTTCAGCCTTTCTCTCGACCTCTTTTCATCAACATACATTTCCTTTACTAATCTTACTGCCTCAATACAATATTAATACATTATACAGTTTTAAAATTTACAATATTTAAAAAGTCAAATTCGATTTTAACAATGAATGTAGACTACGATAATATAATCACTATAAGTATATAAATTAAATATATATGTATGTTTCTTGAAAATAATTTATTACACATGATCAAGGATATTCTTAAACTTGTTAATAAGTTAAATTTAAGTTAGTGTTAACTAATTAACTTAATAAATTAATTTTATCAATTCTAAACTTATCATACCCTGTAGTTAAGATATCTGTAAACAAGTTATTATCTGGTTAATATTTTTTCATTGAAAGTTAAGTTAATATTTTTATTAATTCTATAATATATATATAGGTACCTACAATAAATAAACGCTATACGTCTGTATATATTGTATTATAGTACATAAATAGTAAGTATGATACAGTATAGTATAATATGTTAAATTAACTATTGTAATTATTATATTATATACCCGAAATCACAATATAATATACTTTTATTTTGGTATACGTATTTTAAAAACTATCTTGTAATTTTCAATGCGTATACCAAAAACCCGAAATACGCAAAATAAATGTGTATAATATTGTGACTTAAGGTTTATAATATAATAATTATAAATAGTCACAAGTACTCGTATATATATATTAATTACTATTGCATTTTGTAACATTAAATTTAAAGGTAATTTTGATATAGGTACATAATGAAAATAAATCAATATAAAAATAAAAAACTTTAACTTTTGGATTAAATGAATTAAGTTAACTGCAATCGGGTTTTGACTTTAACTATTTATGTCATTATTTCATTAACTTTTAACTTGTAACTAGTTAAAAAAAAAAAAACTTTTCTTATAAACTCAACTGTATCTAGTTAAATATTTAATTAACTTTGTCCATCCTTGCATATGATATTTTGTTATATATTATTATATCCATTCAGATAATTAAATCTGATTTCTTTTTATTTAGAAAATGTCATTGTGTAATACTATTCACCCTACAATTGGGTATGATTATGAGTTGAATATTGTTATTCAATGTTAATTATGCTAATTGGATTTACCCAGTAGGGATGACAAAGTTATGAAGTATGTGTTTGTATAGAAGTGGTCGGTGAATACAGAAATCGGGATTGGTATATTTTAAGTGGTATTTGCGATAGCAAAAAATTTATGAAAAAAACCGTAACCCAGCCCCTAAAATTATGTATAATACTACATAATTTGTGTAGTACGTAAATTTCAGTGTGTAGTACTCAATCAGCAACTGTGTTAATAAAATTAGGCGATTCTACAATGTTATATGTTATAGTGTTGATGATAAAAATAAAAAAGTCCATTCAAAGACAAAATGTAATAAATGTGTAGTACAAAAATCAAAATATTTTAGGGGCTGCGCGTAACCCAATAAATATTTTGCAACCTTGAAAAATTGATGTATACATTCATGGTTAAATATTTAATAATGAAAGTTTAATAAACATTAATATAATTTAAAGTAATTAACGTTTAAAGTTTAATATATCGTAACATTTCATTGAATATTTAAATATCAAATGCTTAAAAATTAAAATTCAACATAACAATTAAAAACAATGGTTAATTTCACATTATTATTTTGGTCATATTTCAATGTTTAGCGTCCATAGGATAAATTTCAGAGCGATAACCTTAAATTAATTAAAAAGTTTTTTTTTATGTAATGAACAATTCGTTTTACCAATAATCCATAATAAAATTATTATATATAGGTACCTCCTCTAACCCATAACGACACCCAAGGATATAGGCTTTAAGGAAAAAAAAAAGAGGATGACTTAAATTATAAAAATATAGATTTACTACTCGGCTACCTGCAATTTTTTAATCACCCCTGGGAATTTAATAACATTCAAATTGGATTCGAACGGATGTCAATGTGTGCTATATACGTACTCCGACATTTGGCCATGTTTCTCGCCTGTGCTCGCTAAAGGAAATCCATGAATAGTGATCTTCAGGTAAAAAGGTAGGTAGCCAAATCTGCTAGATTCTCGTCCACAGAAGTTATGAGCAATCCAAAATTCCGTTTTGGACTACTCGACAAAGTGACTTTTTAGTACGTTATATACTTGTAGTATACAACAAATTTTTCTACTTATCTGAGCCACCGTTCTGGCTATAATTGAACGTGCTGAGGTGATTCAAATATTGACCCTTCCTTTGTCGTGCCTGTAATCATGTACCATTACTCGAGCTGTACCTGTATCCATAATTTCGACTGCGTTTGTATCAATGGAACATAGCTCGGTCGGTTAACCATGAGTACACAGATTCATAAGTAATTGTCTGGGGTTTGAATTCAAACGCCAAAATTAAGAATTATTGCAAAATTTTCAAAATAAAAATCATGTTCCGTGAAGGTAATATACTTAATAATATAATACAGAAGAATACAATAAAAATACAAGGTGCTTAAAAAATTTATTTTTAGGTACAATATTGAGTTTCACATTACCATGTAATATATAATTAACCTTACAATTCTATAATGTATCAAATCTTCAAAAATTGTTCATATGATGTTGACTGATTAGCCCAAAATTTAAGAAAAAATTTGAAACATTTTTCGACGTAAATTTCGTAATAAAATACATTTTTAGTGAAAATTTTAGATCTTAGGATCACTATTTTTGAAATTTTACGTCGATTTGGCCGAAATTATGTACTAATTTTTAATATACGATTATGTCCTTATTTTTCTTTGTGCGTTTAAACAAAAAATTGGTAAAATCCATGCATTAAAAATATATAATGATAATGTGCTATATATTTAGTTTTTTATGTCTGTAATCAACAATTATTTTAGAAGAATTACTCTGACTATTACTATTTCCGATAGCAAATTTTATCTATAATTGGTACATTATAAAAATAATTTTTCGATTTTTTTTTGATTTTTTCGAATAAACGCGTAAGAAAAAATAACCAAAAAAAAAGGAAAATGTCAAAACTTTAAAAACACGATATCATTAAATTCGAATATTATTTTTTTCATATATTTCTATATATTATAATGATCTCGAACTCTTGACATTTTTACATAAAATATATTTAAATACAATATTAACGTAAATATTTGTTTTTATTTTTTATTTTGAGGCTATTTAGTGCAATTTTCAATTTGGAGTTATTTACAGGTAGTTATACCTTGAAAAAGTTAATTTAAGGTTTTAAGACCTGCAATTTTAATTCAATATTAAAAGTATTTTATTCTATATTCAAAAAATTTAAATATTATTAGTCACTCATTTTTCGATTAGCCGTTTTCAGTTTTTCGGCATCATATATGGTTTCATAGTATGAAATATATTACAATTTCGGTGAAAAAATCAATCCAAAGATTTGACATTTTTACAAAGTATGTACATATAAATTATAATGGTTGAATACATTTATCACAAATATTTCCACAATTTTTGGCTATTTATGGTAATTTAAATTTTTTAGATAATATATAATATTATACCAAGTTTTACTCAACCCGTTTTTGCGAGCAGAAGAGCGTTTACCCCCTACGGACCCACTTATTTTTATATTAAGTAGGTATAAGTTGCTTATTTGGTTTCAAGTTTTTTATAATATTCAACTAAAATGGTACAAAACAGTGTCTTCAAAATAATATATAGGTCTATATTATTTTCATATAAATTATATAATCACAAGTTACAATCATATATTATTTATGAATGAAATTGAATTCGAAATAATTAAAAAAACAAATTAAAAACTAAATAACAAATACAATAGTTATTCGAATATCGGAATTAATCAACAATATTGAACAATATCGATTATCATAAATTGACTAAAGTAATTGTAAAAATAAACAAAATCAGGTCATT
Source organism: Pemphigus obesinymphae (assembly GCA_025469235.1). Taxonomy (NCBI): domain Eukaryota; kingdom Metazoa; phylum Arthropoda; class Insecta; order Hemiptera; family Aphididae; genus Pemphigus; species Pemphigus obesinymphae. Next base: position 13,627 of record JAIPRL010002358.1, on the reverse strand, counting down.
TATAAATTACTGAATTATCATAAAAATACGTAAATAATGAGTCCCAACGACTATTGTAAATTTGTTTGAATATGCAAATACAGACTATCGATAATTTCGTCTTTTATTCATCTGAATTATTATAAAAATTAACGATTAAATTTAAGCCAATTATAATTTACACTATTTAAGTAAATTAGTTAATATTAATAAATTAGTTATTAAAAAGTTAAACAAAAATTATATTTCTAACTTTAATTTTTAAACTAGTTAATGCTCACAGTTACAAATAGTATTCTCATTTCTACTATATTTATTGTTACAGAATTCTCCATAGTACCCGAGAAATATGAATATTTTTTAATTATATTTTTTCTAATTAGGTATTGATTTTTTTTAAATTGTCGCTGATTTTGGTGCATACCTTAAGTAGATAATCTATTTAGTAGATAATATTTATTTATTATTATGTACTACAATATTAATTATTGTCCATGTTACCTACTCGTAAAAGTATAAAATGAAATTTTACTCATATTCCCGTGTGAAAAAATTTCGTTATATATTTTTATCCTTGTTATTTTTTAAGTTGTATATTTATTAAAACAGTAAACTACTGTTTTCATATGATATTCTAACTCATTTTTTAAGATAAAATTAACTATTGAACTTGAAAAAATATTTTTATAACATTTAAAAATACTGCGTAACTATGCAAAGTATCTATTGTCTGATCGGCATATCGCTGTTTTGTGAACGAATTAAGTATATAATAATCTAAACAGCAAATATAATAACTAATATTTTCTATTTATAGAATATATATTTATATAATATATGTAATCAATTTTAATAATACTCAATTTTATCTGCATTCATATTTATAAAATATATTGAGTTTTGGTCAGGTAAATTTACTTTTTATCCTACTGTGTGGGCTTTGCAACAACTGAAACATTTTCGATAGGTCAAAGATTTGCGTTTCTTTTTCTAGTTTGTGGAATTAAAACAATATGGTAATACACGTTAAATATTAGTCACTTAGGAAGTTTAATATGACTTTAAAAAAAAACGTGGTTAATGAAAGATTCCATGCAAAGCCATTCAAAATATTGGAACGACTAGTCGAATATGGAATAGTTATATTATCTATTCGGCATATGCCTACAAAATTTTGCATAATTGATCGTTTACCCGGGAATGAACTTCATCTACGCGTATTTTTTTTTAACTAGGTACCTAGTAGATTTTTTTATATCGACCGATCGTATTATGCAACTTTTATAATATGTACTTATTATTGTTAATCAAGTCATTATTAAAAATTAAAATTAAAATTTTATCTTAAAAAAAATGTGACAAAATTCAAATCACTCAAAATTATTGACTAAATATAAATTTAACTAAAAATTATAATAACTGAAAATCGCCACAAAATACTGCTATTAAAAATAATTTTTATACCACGTGGATTATTGTATTCGTATAATATCTTTTTTTAATACGCTGTACGTAGGTAAATAATTAGTTGATTTAGTCGTCATGTTTCAACCAACGTTCATTCTGATTTGGAATTCATAAAACTATTTATATTTGTATGTGTTAAAATAAGAAAAAGACGGAAATTAATACATATTATAATGTAGGTATTACATATTCCATATTATGTTATTATTTAGATTATTTTGTGTCACTTTTAATCAGATATACTGTGTTTCACTTTGGTAAATTTCGTTCAAGAATTTTGATCCAAGTATCAAAAGCCATGTAGTTTTTAAATTGCTTTATCGAGTGGTCTAAATTTGGTGCATTGTCTAGTGAAGTATTTAATCGATCGTAAGTCAACACAGAATAATGGATATGTTGATATATTGTTTTCGATGAATTACATGAAGTTAATTCATCGTTTAGCCATACATTTTGAAATTGAAATTTTTGATAATTAATTTTATTCGAATTATATTTATAATTATAATGATTTAATAGTCGAAGTTGACTGTAGAATACTGCTAGATTATTTGTAGAATAGGCTAGAAATATAATTAAATATAATTAAACGAGTTGTTTTTTAAAAATTATATAATAGTATTGCCAATAGTTAATATAAATATATCAAACTAGATCTAAAATCTAGATAAAAATGTTTACATTTGAAAATTCCATTTACAAATACAAAAACAAATGCAAATACAACGTTTTCAAAAACTACAAATACAAAAACGATCATAAAAAAAAATATATCCAATGCATGTATTTTATTACTTATATTTGATACAATAATAGTTTCAGCACGTTTTAATGTACTAAAATTAATAATACTAAATATTATTCTTACACATAATTAAGTGTACAATTTTTCATTTAACCATATATTTCCCGATGGACATTTTTCTTATTATTATATTATATTAGATATATTAGACATTTTTTACTATTTTTTTAAAACTATTAGTTTTTACACGGCCACAAAATTAAAAAGATTAGACAGAAGAATACTGTATATGAGTTCATACACCTTATAGATGGAAGTTTTTCTTCTTCCGAAACTATTGGAAAATTCGAAAATGCTATGTAAAATGCTAATCCAGAATCCTAATCCTCGGCTCCTAATCGAATATTTCCTCACATTAAAAAAACATAATTGTAAAATCAATAGCTACCACACTCTACTCAGAATCTAAAAGTATAAAAGACGCACTTTTAATGCAGAAGCAAATATTATAATTTATTATTATCCATACTGAAAATAATGAAATAAAAAGTGAAATGCTATTTTTTTTCAAATAAAATTAGCGTAGGTATTAGCTGGTATATATACTTTATATATACTTCAAATTATATTTAATTGTGCTATCATTTCTTTAACATATTTATTTTTACGATAAAATTTAATTTAGATTTTGACGTTATAAATAAATATTATTTTAATCAAAAGTATTCAATCAATTGTTTGGACATATTTCCCGGCATCATAAAAATGTACCGAAAAAAAAAGTTATTTTATTATTGTTTACTATACTAGTTATCTCTATTCGTCACACCAAGTTAACATAATATTTTTACTATTTTGTCGACTTTCATGGGTATAATCAACAATATTTTATAATAACATCATATTCTAAGGACCAAGAACTTCTAGTTTATACTATTTGTTTTGAATATGTATAATTAGTAACTCTTCATAATATGGAATCCTTGAAAGTTAAAGCTTAGTATTAAAAAGTTCTAAATTACGTTTTCTACATTAAAAGACTCAAAAAAAGGCGCATTTTTGTATCTTATAATGAAATCTCTAAGTGTATTATTCAATAAGTTACACATACAAGTAAGATGGTCTATTTAATAAAACCTAAATACTATTTGTGAATGTTACGGAAAATATGTAAAAGTTATTACTGAGTAATTTTAAAGTGAAATTTTTAGAGAATAAAGTGAATATTTAATGATGAATATTTAACTTTTGTTTACAATAAATTATGTAACTAAATTAATAACATAGTTAGAAATTAAAAATCGGACTTCTTACGTCTTATCATACTACTTCCCCTTTATAACTTTATTAATAGGTGTTTTTAGTTTTTGAAATTCTCCTTTATGCAATTTTAAAAACATAAAATGATATATTAAGTCCAAGATATACAGTTTTATTCACAATTTTGTCATTTTAAATAATATATTTATGAATTTTGAATAACATTTTGTGGTTTTGTGTTGTTGACCAAAAAATAATTTATAAATTTATTGTTAAAAAATGACAATACTTTCATAAATCAACAGTAATGAAATATGTAATAACATTGTAATAAAATTACAGTAAATTATATTAATTAAAACTTTATCTGAAACATAATGATTATTGTGATTAATAATTTAAAAAAAAAATTCATTTCAGAAATCCTATGCCCACCTCCAGTCGTGCCACTTAACGGACTTCTGATCGAAGACTCGTCGCCAGGACGACACGTTGTCGGATCCGTTGTGCAATTTTCTTGTGGTCAAAAACATCAGCTGATCGGCAAACCCAGCATGGTGTGCACGGAAAATGGCACTTGGTCACACTCCACTCCATACTGTGAGCATGAATTCGCTTTTAAATTGAGTTAAAGATTTATGTTTTATATTTTATTTAATGCTATGTTATAAACGACGCGTCAAGAGATTCGCATAATATACCTTATATTTATTCCGTCGCATGAAACGTTATTTAGTATATAAATATCAAACGTATATCTATATAAATGGTTTATAGAAAAGAGATATTCGCGTAAACCATCACAAGTACTTATATTTATTCAATATGAATCCGCTTCTCGTATACACACTAATACATCTCATATTATAATATATGGTATAATAGGCTTAAATGAAAAAAATCAGTAGACGTAAATTTATCTACTTTTCATTATGACATTTAAAATATATTTAAGATTCAGAATTTCAAAAAAATAAATTAGTTTCATATATATATTGTACTTTTAGATTCTAAGTGATTCGATGAATGTATTTAATATTTAATTTATTAAAACGCACTTGAATAAAACGTATCAAATACAGTAAAAATTTCTTTCTTATGATATTTTCGTCATTTAGTACATCTATATATATATATAATTAATATATCATCTGTATATCAGTGTATACGTTATTTTCGTTCGATATATTTGCAACTATTCAACTGTAAAATATTCCAAAAGTATAAAAAAAAAAATATCCAAACATATAGTTATGTTATTCAACAATTGAGGTTATAATAAAGCCAGTGCTCGAATTGGGGGAGGAATTATTTCACTATTTATCAATTAATATTTCAAGAGTACCCTTATTATTAATTATATTTTCATCCGAACTATGGAACAGTACATCCCTTTCGCAGAATATTTTTCGACATAAACATATACATTATTCATTTAATTTTCAACAAGCAAGGGTTTGTAAAAAAAAATATATATATATATATATTATAATAATTGTAGCCTATGAAAATATATAGATATCTACGTAAATTAAACCCTGAAATTGTAAATTACGACTTAAAATGCAATTGTTTTACATTATGATGTAATTGGATAAAATGCCCTGTACGCGTCGGTAAATGTATATGTCATTTTATTTCGAAAGACCCTAGCTATGTGTCACTTTCGCTGATTGAATGAAACCAAAATATTCGAGAACCCAAATTAAACACGACCGGAACCAAAATGCATATTTATATGCCATATTGCCATGTTAACCATAACTGAAATGAGGCATTTTTTTTTTTTTTTTTTTTGCAGAAATTTGCATTTTTTTCCTTCTCCCATATAATATAATTATTTATATTGGCCCAATGAATGTGTTTCATTACAGGTAAAGCCAGGTGCGAGTATCCGGGCGAGCCGTCTAACGGCCGTATTATACCGCTAAAGTTCTGGTACGCGCCCGGCGACAAGTTAAAAATCACATGTTTGGCCGGGTACGTGTTGCCGTTGCCACTGGAAGCCAGTCCGCCGGTGTGCCTCAGTGACGGTACATGGTCACACTCATTGGCTGAATGCATACAGTACACGAACGTATGATTGACCACAGTCAGGACTTCCAAATTTTTATTTATTTATTTATTTATTTTTTTTGAATACCTCTACATGCACATACGAGATATGTGTATTCGTATATGTGAATGTTTTTATGTATAGTATACGATATAACCGATTCATTGATATCTCCTTCGATACTGTATTTTCGTAGATGTGAAAAATTATTAGCTTTTTAATTTTGTCATTCCCGGGGTCCAGCATATATAGTATAAATATATCGATTGCATCGTTCCGACTTGTGTTAAAGTAATAATATTATATTATGATAGATTCCACCATAAATCGTACGCAATAGGTGTACAGTCGTCGAACGGTCTTAAGCCAACGTAACTAGGGGCGCCGGAATGATTTTTGAACGGTGGGGGCAGAACATTTGTTAAAAGTTAAAACATCTAATAAGCAAAAAAAAAGGTTTTTAACTTTTTTGGAATTTTCCCACTGTCAGAAAAAAACCTTACACCACAAAACACGACCAAATACACCGAATAAGTAAAAATAAAAAGTCTTTACTTTTTAAAGATGTTTCCAAACAAACCTTAATTTGCCGACTTATCGACATATATTTCTTAAGTGTTCTAAGTGGGGAAAACAGTATGACTTAAAATGGAAATAATGATTTTTTTTTACGACGGGTTCGTTCACATTCATCTAATTTCAAATTATCATATCTATAATAATATGTTTAATGTTGGTATGGCCTGTTCGGGCTATGAACTAATATATTTAATTTTCAAGTTAAAGGCAATTGTCATAATGTTTGTTGCCACTTTTAGGTGGTAAAATGAAAAATATGGCATTATATTAATAATAATAATATAGGTACTCGTAGATCATAGGTACATATGTATGTAAAATATGTATTCATACGCACTATACACTTCTTTCTATGCATTTACTGTTGAACAAATCGTCGACATTTCTTACTCCCATTGAGCTGTATACTCTCAAAACTAATATAAAATTGCATACAAATCCGGTCTCTCTATATGATATTATACGATAAAATATGTAATATCATTGATATACTAATATTTAAACATTTTTTGAATTTAAAATAAAAAATGTAAACAGAAAATCACCGTGGGGGGGGCTATGCCCCCATGAAATTATTCCCGTGGAGGCAATTTCCCCCATTGTCCCCGTTTTTCCGGCGCTCCTGATTACGTAATCCATATTTTAGTGGCCGGATAACTGTTATCGTGCATCGGAAAATAATAAAATGTGTACGAAAAGTGATTGTATTTATATTATGATGAATGGGATAGGTGCACAAACCGACAGTGTCATACCGGTAACATTGGCTCTATCAATTTTATACGATTTAAGTATCCTCGGTCCTATTTAAAGTACATTGTTACACTAACCGTATTATTATTATGCGTTTATTGTTGTAGGACGTACGTACACGAAACCGGTTCGTTTAAAATAATATATTTGTCACACTATACCTATACATGTTTAGGTTGAATACAGTAATAATATTTTTAAAGTCATTATTTGATAATAATCCGATAATTATTTGACCGCGGTGAAGTGACAGAAAGTTATTTACGTTAACGAGAAATACAATGTACATTATATTATTATATTTATGTCTATAGGATTTTCTCGTATAGCGGTAAAGGTCTTATCCCGAAAATTTCACGGCATTTTCGGGTAACGACGTTTAAGCCAAGGGCAACAATGACGATTGAGTATGTACTTTCTGACTAGTTTTATATTTCTCTCTCTCTTTCTCTCTTTCTCTTTTATTATATTTGAACTTATGTAACTTGTGTATACTTGGTAATTGACGGCCAATAAAAACGGATAATCCTAAATGTTTTTGTTCTTCGGTTTTACCGCGAATGGGATGAAATCAAAAGGTCGTATTTCAACGGGAAACGCCACCAGCGGTAGGTATGCGGTGGCGATATTTTTCGCGAGAGGAAATATTTTTCCGAACAATAACCGCAAAATCACAGCGTCTGGTAAACGTTTTAAAACTTCGACTATATGATTTATTTGATATTTATTAACTTATTCGGTATTTTATTAACATTAAGTGATTGTATTAACACTAATTCGTCCATCGTGTTTTTCACGCATTAACCATAAAACATTTTCCCAACAGTAATATCATTCGTACCTATTGAATTGTTCGAGATATTTTTATTTGAAATATTTACTTATAAGCATGTACTTATTTACTAAATACGTGAAACATATATGTAATATACAATATAAGATACCGTACATGGTATAAAAAGTGAAAATCTGTATCATTTGATGATAATATAATTCATATTATATCCTGTATTAAAATAAGAATAGATAAACCTACTATTTTTTTTTTTTCATTTATAGTTAAAATTAAATCCTTTTGTAATGTATTGTTTTATTTTATTATATATTATAATTATATTGTAAAATTAATTAAAAATAATAATGTTTTAAGTTACAGAATAAAATACAATTTTTAAAATTCATTGTGGTTTTTTTGCATCTTTCATGATAGTATATTATATAATGTATATATTAATTTGTTAAATTTAATAAATACAAATAGAACAAACCTTTTTCATACGCTTTTGGAATCTAATTATAACAATATGATGAATTCAATTTTCAAACGATTTAAAATATTATATTTTACTACGATGTTACCATTATACTTCTAAGTAAGTAGATATTTAGTATTATATTGTACTTTGGTAGCATCATATTAATAATTTTCAAGTCATAAATAAACCTCACGGGCTTTAAATACTGGTAGTTTTGACAGTGAATAAAACAAAATTATAACAGACGCCTATCAAATGTTCATACTCTAAGCGATTTTCCGATAAAAGTAATCATCATTTTGTACTTTTTTGAAATTTATAACTGTATTGTGAATACCTACATAAATTCTCTAGTTTATACTGAAAATTGAACACAGATATTATGATTTTTTTTATATTATTAAATTGATTTCAAAATTACTTCAAGAACACATTCTTTAATAAAGCTAATATAAACAAAATATATTATATTATATATAATATATATATAATAAATATATTTTTTCATCCATTATGAGTATGAGAATTCTATAAAGTAAATTATATAATAAAATACTAAAACTTCTTTTATTTATTTAGATATATAACTAGATAATAATTGAAAGCTTACATAAAACTATCCTTTTTGTGCATTCAAAGTATGCAAATTGATTTAATTGAATCCATTTATGTAATAAAATTATAAATCATCGCTTCATTTTTTTTTATATTTATTAGGATTTGTCGTACATATTACTATACAGGTATGTATTGAATAGTAAGTATGTTTATATATATTTATTGATTTGTTACGTACTGTTTGGTTTTGTTCATATATTTCTTATAGAAAATTATTAAAATAAACTAATTTTTTGTCGATTATTTTAAAAGCGGTTTAAATTAAATGCCTGCATATTATAATACACGTAGATTGAATTGTTAACTATGGTAATTTTAATTAATATTTCACAAACGGAAGTGAAATACTATAAATGAAAAATTCCAAGCATTATATTATAACTAATATCATTAAAAATAGTTTTCACTTACTTCTTAATGGGTTTTTATAACAATTTAAGTTTATCGTGTGATTAAACAACTGCAATACGACATATCTTGAAATTCTCAGAGAATTTCGTTCATTAATTGCATTAAGTTTTTAAATTTTGTCACGAATTATACATAGTTTAAATTTCATTCCCATTAAATTATTATTTTTCGCTCTAGTCAAAACTCAATAATAGCCAAAAATTAACGTTGTAAAATGATCACGAATAATAAATCTCCTGTATCTAATGTTTTTTTTTAGCCATCGCGTAACTTCAATTAAAATTATTTGATATTTTCAAATTCACATATTATATACAATATACATGTACATATTATTATATGCAGTAATATATTGTATTGAAGTTTAAAACGAAAACAAATACTAATATCATGAAAAATCTTGAAAATTGGACCATACTTCATAAAGAAATGTTGCGACATCGATTAATATCATTCTTTCTTAAACATAATCGTTAATTTCTTATTACATTTTTAGACCTATTAAACCAATATTTTCATTAAAGTATATAGCCGAAATATATACATATTTCTTAATGATATCGTCTATATTAAGATATAAAATAGTAATGATTGTAACATATTACAATACATAACCATTATAACGAAACTACAAACGAGTATTAATTAAGATTTTAGAATCATTTATAAACAAAACCCCAATGTTTTGTATACAAACGTGTTTGTGTATAAATAATGTAAAGATATAATGGATATTACTCATATTATAGTCTAAGCAGATTATATATTTCCGAGCTGTATTATGACAAAACCATTATACTTAATATTAATAGATTTAGATTTTAATAACCGATTTAAATTCTTCGTTTATATCTCTAGGTTTTTACACGGTTAATTTATGATACTTATTCTAAATTGTCATTATAAATCAATCAGATTACACAAAAAAAAAAAAAAAAAACAAGTTAGAAATAATATACGATACTAAATGGTATATGAATGTATTAGATTTGAAAGCAATTATAAATCATTGTTTTTAATAAAACGATTCCGATTTTGAGTGGTTCGGTATAATAGAGTTAAAACTATGTAACTATAAATAAATGAAAGTTTACAATGAAATATATGATAGTGAAATACATATGTACTGTATTTATGTGTTTAGAATTACGAGGTTATTTTAAAATTTTACACCGAAATCATAAAAATTTTATTGTTGTCAAAAAATCATTAAATGGCTATAAAAAAATTGTGACTTTTCGTTTTTAAGATAATATATTGTAGTTAATAGACTAATTAAATAGCTAACAAATTTATTTGGATGAATCGTATTTTTACCATTTTTACAAGTTTAATCTGCCATATAAAAATCGCATATTTTAACTCTTCTGTTGTTTTGCGTGTTTTATTGTAAATTATTACCAGTACAACAAAATAATATTGTATTATAACAATATATTTGTTGAAATGTAATACGGCGTATTGGATAGGCAATCTTACTACATTCATGTAATACAAACATTATAATATTATATTATTATCATAATATAAAAATATATTTTTTTATTGTTTAAATAGTTAACTGAGCTCAATACTAATATTGTTTTACATTTTCTTATTATATCATATACATCTTTATGTATAGTCACAAATTATCAATCTTCAGAACTTAAAGTAAGTTAAATTAGATTTTGTATTAATCGATTTATATTTTTTTTCTCTATTTCTGTTTGTTTATAAAAAAACCTTGAGAAATAACTCAGTAATCCCAGTTCATCAATAAATTATTATTTGCTCAGAATCTAAAAAAATCGTGTTCGTATATATTTCATGGAATTTTACAACTTTTATTTATTTTATCGTTATTTATAAAAATATTTCAGGGAAATTTCAATATATTTACCCCTTAAAAATGCCCTTTAATTTAAATTTTAAATGTTTAATGAAAATTATTAAAGAGTGACATTTTTTAAGTAAATAATTTTACACAAATTTTTTTTTAATTATATAATATAAATATAAATATACATCTAATAAGATTTAGAGTAAAATATTTATATATTTTAACAATATTCTAATTTAATAAAATAATATTATTCCTTAAAAATATGAACATATAATACTACTGTTCAAAGACAATCTACCTATATAGTTGAGTCTGAATTAATATCTAAACACATAATTTTCCTATTTTATTAAAATTATTATAAATAATGACTAAATCAACATGTTTATTTTATTAAATACATGAAAGTGAACATGAACGTGAACATTCCAAACATTGAATATTTTCAGAAATGAATTTGAGTTGGAATATTAAATTTAAAAATATGTGTTTCCATTTAAGATAAATTAAAAATGTATAAAGTATAAATAATGATAAAAAAATAATGTTTTTTTGTAAAATCCGTAGTATTTTACTAATGGCAAATAAATTTACAATAAGTAGTTATAAGCATATAAATTCACTGAAACAATTAAGTCGAGTAAGTTGAAAAAATTCACCTCAATTATATATATTTCCAAATTAATTAAAATTGTTCCGTTTACCGATTTTTAACAATTGAATAATAATTTGACGTTATCGTAGTTATACATATTTCATATTAATATATTAATCCTTTCGATAATATTATATACACTATAGCATTAAACACGTAAATTCAGATGACTTTAATAGTATTATGATGTGAGATGAGAAATATTTCAAACTAAAATTTAATTTATTTCGAAAGTTCAAGTTTAAATTCGATGTATAAGTTTCTATCTTTATTTTATTTATTTTTGCATCAAACGTGTAAAATATATTTCAAAATTCTCATAAAATGTACATAATATAAATATTTATTATGATTATTAAAATAAATATTATTAAAATTCCAAAAAATTTTCTAAAATAAAGAATGTGGTACCTATATTAGGTATATCAAAATAATGCAAAATATAATAGTTTAGCTTTGCAATATTCTTTGATGTACAGGCTGAAATTTTTGTCTAAAAAGCTATGTTCAATGGTGCACCCTTGAAATTATTTTACTTTATTATAAAATTTGTTTTGATAAGAAAATATGTTATGGATTCTTAAATGATTCATGATAGGATAAAATTGTAATACGGATGCATTTCAGAATGCAATAAATGACTAATATACAATATCTAGTTAACAACCACTGATGATAGAGCGTATATATTATACGGTAAAGGAATAAATATAATGGATATTCATATTTTAAAAAGTTAGTTTTTTTATAAACTTAATATACTTAGGTACGTGTATCACTACATTTTTTATAAAAGTTAGAATTTTTACCATTAAAAATCTTTGTATTTTTTGGGTTTTATACTTTTCTTAAATGGTAACCTTTTTTTTTGACTTGATATCACTTGACATATTCAACACCAAATATTTTCTTAAAAAAAGTTGATGTATCAATATCGAATATTGAACTAACACATTTATTATTTATAAGCATTTAAAATGTAGATAAGCAAGATGTGTGGAGTGACGAACAATACTTTTATAATACTCTGTACTGACACACTACTCCGTTCTTATAAACATTAAATTCTAATAAATAATTGACTTTTGATTCAATATTATTCATAAAAAAATTCAAGATATAACAAATATTTTTACTATCGACCAAATAAAAATTGAAAAAAAAAATACTAGACCTGACAGTCTACTGTCAATTTTTATAACAAGTGATCGAACAGAGTGCTACTATAACTCTTTAATAATTTAACTCCATTTGTTAACATATAAAATGCATGATTTTATGATTTTATTCTCCGACGCAATTTTATATATAAATATTATATATTTATAACAAACACGGTGATAACATACTAACAACATTTATTCACTGTGACATAATATATCTTAGTGGTTGGACCTAGTGATATTATTGTATCTATTCACCATTATAAAATTAAATATTTATGTCCTATAAAATATCAACAAGTGTTTTAATAGAAAATAAGAACTTTTAAATTATTTGCGTTAGTATTAAATAAAAATACACTGTGTCAACATCACTGAGTTAAAAATGGAGCATTGGATACTCGGTTTGAGAGTAAGATATAATAATTTCCACATAAGATATAATAATACCTAATATATGCCTTTACAGCATATCTTAAATAAGCTATTTTTTAACACCTTTTCTATTCTTAATCATAATTTAATGGAATATGACCTCATTTGAGATTTTGCGGTCCAAGGTTTGATACCATCGCGACCCAACATTTTTACATTTTCATCTATTTTTATTTTGTTTTTAATAATATTATACCCGAAACGCATTTAATTTACATGACGTGATTTTTTACAATAATCGGGGATATTTTCGATTTAAACTGTTTTTTATATTTATATTTTATATTTTATATATATATATATATATAATAAACGCCAGACGGCTTTTTACATGATTAAGTGTAATGGAGAGAAAAAAAAACAATATATATATATATATCAAATACTTAAAATATGGTAAATTAAATAAATGACAATATCAGAAA
>JAIPRL010002357.1:5439-61463 GCA_025469235.1 Pemphigus obesinymphae | reverse complement strand
TATCACTAAAGGCATCAATTATTGATTGTTTAAAAATGCATAGATTAGTAATTGTTGAGCGGCCCTTTCGAAATCCATGTTATTCGTTGCAGATAATACGTTCGAAAAGGGGAGATATTCTTTTTGTTACTAATTTAGCAAATAATTTTGGGAGTATAGAGATTTCAGATATAGGTCGATAATTAGAGACAATTGACCTATCACCTTTTTTAAAAATTGGAGTTACGTAGGAAACTTTCCATAAATCGGGAATATACTGGAATTTAACGAGGAGTTATATAAATATGTAATGATTGGGGATAAAACAAAAGAACATTTTTTTAGAAATATAGCTGAAACTCCATCAGGGCCTGTGGATAAATTTAAATTTATATTATTATTTATATATATATTATTTATAATATAGTTGGGTACCTATAGGTAATTGTTTATAAGATGAATAATCACAATCAAATCGGCTGAGAGTCTGACTGGACCCATGGTTCCCAAGTCCCAGGAGACTTGATCACATTTAAAAAATAACAACAATAATGGTTAAAACCTTGAAAAGTTCTAAACTATTGATTTTTTTTTTATGTCTATAGGAGTGCCAGTTTAAATGTTCGTGCGTTACGTGTTTTTAGACATATTTCATGTTAATTCAAGTTTACATTTTTTTAAAACAATCAATAAAAATTATAATAATATAATGCTCCTATTATCATTAAAATGTCTAATATTCCATATTCCAGATTTTACTATTTACTTTAAAATACAGATTCCAATATTTAAATAACCATTATTGTCTCTATTAAAATTCAGGGCATTTTTCCAAATTGGATTTGAAATTTTCTTCGAAATCAAACGTTTGAATTGATAATTGACAGAGTAATTGATATTTAAAATACTGATATTTGTTTGATTTTCGTGACTATTGCTTGGTACTTTTCATATATTTAAATTATACGTATTATGTTGGATCATAACTCTTGAATATAAGTACATAATTCATTTTTCTTTAAACAATCAACCGATCTTTTTTCGTTAGAAAAATTTACAATAATAACTTATTTTATTTATTAAGAGGATGTTAGCGTAACCATTTTTAAGGGCTTTTATATAGGTAAATTTTAGACAATTTTTAAAAAAAATTAAAATATAACAATTGAAAACTTTTTATATGCATTTTTCAAATGACTAAAAATTGATCCTAATACTATATCATTTTTTTTATTATTTTTAATATTTTAAATTGTTTGGTTGCATTTTATGAATTAATAAAATTTTATTGAAAATATTACTTTTGAAATTGTCAATTGTAACAACTTACAAATATCTTAGATAGGTATATGAAACAAAAAACAAATGATAAAAAACAAAATTATCTAGTGCCTTACGGAGCGGTCTTTCGATATGTGTATTTAAACATGTTTTAGGAATTGTTAAAAACACAACGTTTTTTATTTTTTTTTTTAACAATTATAACTCTTAAAATATTAAAATATCGTAAAAAACTCCGTAAATCATTAGATAATGTTGTTATCTATAATTTTTTTTCGTTTCATATTTCTAAGATGTTTGTAAGTTGTTAAAAATAACAAATGCTAACATGAGATTTTAATTGAAAAATGTTTGTGTTGATGTCCTCTTAATTAAAATAAATATATATTATAAAAAATAACAATATATATATATATATATATATATATATATATATATATAAGTAAAACTAATATATATATAAATAAATTAATATAAAAAAATGTGCCTAGAGTATTGGAAAAAAGATTATAAGTAACAACTAGTTTCGACCGTAAGTTATCATCAGGTTTATTATTATTTAGGTAACTTTCCTCGCTAACTTTCTAAAATTAATTCATTTTTAAACAGTCTGTATTCATTTTTGAGTTTAAACTCCAAAATTTGTATAAAACACTAAATACGTTTACACTTTATCTTTTAATCACAGTAATGTGATTATAGATGATTTAAGTCTTTAGCAGTATTTTAATTTTGAACCTAGTTAACATTTTTGGAAATATTTTGCATTTTCTTATTAGCATATATATAATTTTGAAATGCTTGCTATGGTTATTCGTAAATTAATTGAGTAATTTATTTTTAAGGAACTACAAATATCATTTGGAGTGTATAAACGCTTTAGCAATTAGTCCCAGTTATCATTAGTATTTCATTAATGCTTTCTATATTATATAATTTTTTGTTTTTTAAATCGGCCGATTTTATACATTTTTCCATGCCAAAAAATTTCGCCAATCAGCCCCTAGTACCCTTATTTTATTGAGTGTTCAGTTTAAGACATTTAATAATGAAAACTAATAAAATATTGTGTAAACAATTTGAGTTATAATTGGTGTTTATTACAGTAGGAAATCTATACAATAGTTACATAATTAAGCAGTCACATGACATAAAGTTTAATAAAATAATTAAAGTAATAAACCAATATCAATAAAAAATGTTTTGAAAATTTAGGAGTGGACGATTATCGCAATTTTTTGATGGAATACACTGTTGTTTTTTTTTTAATTGTCACATATTAATTTAAAAGGTGAATGAGAAAAAACAAGACATAACCAACTCCTAATATATTGTGTACCTATTTAATATATATTATGGGTCATAAATAATAAATGTCTTAAATTTATTCAACATTTGATGCAAGATACTTATATAAATAAACATTGTTATACGTAATACGTATACGAATATAAGTATCATATATTCGTAAATTAATTTTATCGATAATATTAATACAATAAACTAATTACTTTTTAGTGCAATGGTAACAAATACAAAACAATCTTATGATTGAATATCTTATATGTAAAGAAAATAAACACATGAAACTATTAAAAATGAATGAGAAATAGTTCAATACCTTTAATTGTATCACTGTTTTATCAGATAATTTATATAAATTATTATCTGTTCTTAAAACATGGTAGGTAATTAAAATTTTTTGTTGAAGATTGGTTTAGTTAAAATTTTTCCATGTCTATGTAATAATTTGTATTTAGTAGGTACGTGTTTATGTAGTTATTGACAATATACAAATGTATATATGTGCATATAATATATATATAATTTATTTATGCACTACATAGATTTGAGATGAATGATTTAAAAATTGAAACCTTTTTGATATAAATTAAATATTTAAAAATTTGTCAGGCACCAATAATGTAATACTTATAAAATAAAACAATTAAATTTAATACCAATTAATAAGCCTTGAAATATCAATAAGTAACTTTACAGTATACAATAATTTAAATAAAAAATAATAAAATCTTTACTCTAATATAATATTATGGTAAACAAAATTCGAGAGGAATAAATATGATAATACAGATAACGAGAATGGCTTTAATCAATAGTAATGATTAATGGCCGCTCGTGGGTAAAATAGTTGGTAGTGCACATTTATAAAATATTATACAATAGCAAATAACATGATTGAAATAAAGCAAAAACAATGTTGTACTTATTTACCCACTATAAGCTTCATCGGAAAACAAAACATTTTACTACGTATTTGCATTTCAACCACAGATCCACTAATTCTTTTGGTATCTACTATTCCATACTAAAACTTATTATTTTATTTTATCGTTATATATTGACTCTTTTACAATAGTCAATCATGAAAAATGTCACGTTATGACATTTTGCAGAAGTCGTTCTCCTATTTGTTACTGTTTTTCCCTTAATGGCTCTTCACTTGATCGTGTATTCATCGTCAAATGTCTTGGATTTCATTTTACTCCAACCCTTTCGTTCGAACATCGTATTAATATTACTAAGGGTATGGTCTTAAAAGTCTTGGGGTTTATTAAGTGTAACACAAGTATTTTTAGATCCAGCGCATGTCTTGGCACCCATACTCGGCCTGGGAACAACTTCGTATAGAACGTATCTATAATATAGAGTATCTATAATTTATTTGAATAGGTTTTCGTAGAAAAGTTCAAGTTTATATGGTGATTATTTACCAGACTTCGAGAAATCACCATAGTCGATTTTTCGGAAATTATGTTTTTACTATCTTTATGCAATTTTTCGATTGTTTTTCTTTACGTGCTTAAGAACTATTGAAAAAATCAAAAAATGACAAACAAGCATGAATAATAGCACTTCTTCTTATAGAATATTGCATAGAGATATAAAAAAAAAACACATTATTATAATACCAATACATTCCTTGCTTCACTCAGAATTTAAAACGTTATCATGAACATTGCTATAGTACGAGCAATTAATAGATCGATAATTCAGAAAAATATTAACATTTTAACAACCTTTAAAATGTTATTAATAATTAATTAATGATTAAATATTAGTAAAATTTTTCGATACCTAAATGTTTCTAAAATGTAGATTTGTAAAATGTCTTTCTAGAATTTCTTTCTTATTTTAAATATAATTTTTAGTTCCCAAAAACTCAAAATAAATTAAAAATAACAATTTTAATTTAGTTTTATGTCAATTATAGCGCAAAGGTGTAATAGTTATTTAAAAAACAGAAAAAATTTTAAAATATCGAATAACAATTTATATTTTTTCAAATAATCCTGTTACCCTGTTTACCTATTATACATTTTATTTTATTAACTTAAAATCTGCATTTTATATATTTAAAAGTAATTAGTGAAGTTATGATAAAGTTTATATTAGGTTGGTAAGAATACTGATATTTTTTCGTCTGACACCCAATATCTAAATCCATTGGCAGCTGTAGAAGGGTATTTGTTATAAATTTTCTTTCAAGTCATTTTCAAATCCTTTCATAAGAAATTTGTTAATTTTTTTACGAAAGTGTATATTTTTTACCTGCATTGTGTCAAAAAAGTATTTAAATAAATTTTAATTAACATTCAAATTACTTATAAATAAAACATAATATACATATTATATTTACAATTAAAATAAACATTATTTTGAAATCTAAATTATAAGAATTTTTTCAATTTTCAATAAAATAAAATAAATGTATAATTATAATTTTACAGTTTCAATATCAATATTAACTCGCATTGGGTTTTATTCTACGGGCAAACTTATCTATATATCGTATTTATTATATTTTTTTTCTCCCTTAAGTGTTTTGTAGTTAAAAAGCATCATATTTATGGAAAATAGACTATTTATGTTTGGTGTTCATGTAAACCAGAGGACGGGTAAATCGATTCGTTTAAATCAGCGGTGACGGTGACGGAGGTATGTGAGACACGTCCGAAGAATATTCGATTTCTTCGGTCAATTTGATTTGAAAATCTCAGAGGAAAAATGGAAACTGTAAACGCGATTACCATAAATTTAAAAATCACATCGGATTTTATTATTATTATTATTATTATTATTATTGGGTGGTTATTTTATTATTTTACCTCAGTTTGCATAAATAGATTGACGGATTTTCATATATATTTTACTTTTTATTTGAAAAATGATTGCTGATATATTAAAAATATTAATTTTCTTTACCTTAAATCGATTCGTAGACATAAATATGTATAAAATATGATATTGTCTATTTAACATACTGAATAAAATACGTGATAATGTTAAAATTTCGTCCATAGTATAATAGTTATTTCCATAAAGCAAAATAAAAAAAATAATAACTGTAATAATAATTATTTTAGAAGTCAAAGATGGGATATGGGTATCTCCCAAAAATTAATTTATTGATATTATAAAAGTGTAAAAAAATAACTTTTCTCGAAAATATAACAAAATATGATTAAAAAAAATTTTATAGCTTTTTTTATATTTATAATTTTTATGAGGTCATAATGTTTTTATATATTGATTAGATTCAAAAAAATAATTAATCTTACTAATTTCATTAAATGTACTTTTATGAAAATATGCTTTTGTAGTAAAAAAATTTGCAACGAATATTAAATATACTAATTATCTGAACTATAAAATTAAATTGTATTTCGTATAGAACACATGAAAAAATGTACAAATGAATATTAAAAATCGTATCTCAAATTCTTAGTATATTAAATTACTGTGATAAATATCACACTTAATTGAATTGATCAAATATTTTCAATATGTAGTATGGAGGACCTGCTTTTATAATAATATAATATAATATTAATTATATGGCCATGTCGAAAAAAGTCCGTTTTATATTATGACGACGAATACATTTCAGTTTTATCATTTTTTTTTAATTAAACACCAGTTATGAGGTGCTTTGTTTGATAAAAAAAAATAATTATTATAATATTAATAAATACAAGAAAATAATTGAAATATACTTTTTTTTTTACTGCCCTATTATATGAAAAATATGACAGTTAGAGGGTGGAAGGACTATGCTTGTAGGTTAAGGTACTGGAAATGGGTATTTTTAATTTGAGAGCAATGATAAATCATTTTTTATAAAAATAATTTTGAGCATATCAAAAATCGGCCCTAGGGAGCTAGATAATTTTTTTTTTTATAATTTATTATTACTATATTTTTCTACAATATTCTCAAGTTTATAAAAATGAATAATTCATAAACATATTTTTTTTAAAAATATCGTCGTTATACAATTATAAAATATGGTATAGACACAAGAAAATTGCTTATATAACTTGAAAATTGGATGTACCATATTCTCTTCAGAAAACTTCAAAAAAAAAAAAAAAAAATTCAAGAATGTATCATTTAAAACGAATTCACTATCAAAAAAGGTCTTTACTCCAAAACCCATCATATCGTCTCCTTGTACACAATTAGTTGTTATTATATATTGTAAGAGGAATTAAAAAATAAATAAATATTATTGTAAAACCAATATAAATTTCTCACTAGGCTCAAAACTAAAAGTTTTACGTATATCATTATTCATTGCAGAATGGTTGGCTAGGAATGCGTAAAATGAACCAGAGCGATAACTCGTGTGTGTGTGTGTATATATAATATCATATATTATACAGAATAATTTTAATTTTCCGTTAAGGTGATTTTATTGTATAAATACTTAAAATAAAGAAAAATATCTTCTCTTATTTTCCTTCACGTTTACCCCAAATCATTTAAATATTAAATAAAGAAAAATATTGTATAGAAAATATCGTTAGGTTAATATGTTATTATAGGAAATTCCACAATTTTCGGCAGAATTTCAAAAATCATTCGAGAACTCGTAAATATATTAATTATAAATTAAATTATATGTATATTAAGTTAAACAAAACAATACGCTGTATTTAAATTTTAAAATTAAAGTTTTAATAGTGTTTTTGGTAATTACTCCTCCGGCTACTTTTGTAACTTCTCTAAATGTCCAAACTGTCAATCCAATACAGTTGTAATACGAAGCATACATATACATTTTATGCCGATTTAATACTTTTTTAAAATTTTAAAATTTATTTGTCTTTTTGAAATATTTTAGATATTTAGCGAGGAACCTATTCATTTTACAATGGTGTTTTTGTTTATTTATTTATTATTCTTCTGAAAACGACTTTTTGGGTAGAATGAGATGATCAAAAGTCTTGGAGTAAAGATATTTTTGGATGGAAAATTCATTCTAAATAGTATTTTTCAAAAGATTTTTTTTATTTTCAATGTAGTTTTCTTAAGTATATAGAAAAACTACGTTTTATATCAAGATATTTTATAATTGAAAAAATTATTTTAAAATAACAAATAAGGTTAGGTACCACTATATAATACGAAAAGAGGTAATACATATGTTAACGTCATGAAAAAAAAAACAATTTTTACAGTAACCTTAAATAATACGTTTTAATAAAAATATATGTTTTAAAGTTATGTATAATAATATTAATATTAAGCTGAGTTCTGCGCAATATTTTTTTATACAATAATCTCATTATACTTTGAAATTTAATATAAATATTCACTACTACTATCCTACGAGTAAACTGCTTCCTTCCATCACAACACCTTGCCATCCTACTGCAGTTTATATCCAATTAAATTTAATTTTAAGCAGTCGATTAGGTATGTTATTGTTTTACAATCTTCAATGTTTTGGTGTATTTTATTTATTATGTGTCAAACTTTTTTTTTAGAATTTAATAGTGACTTTTTCAAATTATTTAATATTATGATACATTTATCAATTTGAATTTTTCAAAAATAGTTTCATAGACTGTATCTATATACGTATTTCAGTAGTGTCATTTCAAATGTATTTTTAATACTCGCATTATTTTTGTAGCCATTGCGGCCGCTTATTTGCAATTCATTAAATTTTATTTTAAAACATATGAATTATTATAATAAATTTGCTGTAGGTAGACACTATATGATGGTGATATATTATATTATAGCATATAGAGAAAAAAAATTTGTATATTAAGATGTTGCATTAACGCCTATAAGTAATTGGTGGAATATCAACGTATTTCAAAAGTCCATATTCATTGTTCAGTGCGGTCAATTGGACTGATATAAAGTACTAGATAGATAAAAAAAAGCCTAATCTTATAACGTTATTAAATTTTTTTGGAGATTGTAGCACTTTTTTTCCGGTCAAGTGGTCATACTGAATATGAACTGTTTGCTTAATTTAAGATTATACGACTAACTCCTCTGCTATAGCATAATAATATATATGTATATATATAAATACTATGTACGTTATAATAAATATATTATTATAGCATTAAACTCGTAATATTTTTTTAATAAACACAATAATTATTATACAGATTGAAGTCGACAGCAAATTATTAATATGACTATTGTAAAACTATAAATAGGAAGTCATAACATTATCCTTATAATCCATTTTATGCGATATAATTACTATTCATGCATACAGTCGGTGACATATTATATAATATATAATCCCTCCGAGCCTATAGCGTTCACCGGACTCGCCGCGGAGTACGGTTTCACGGCTTTACCTATCGAGGCTGCTCCACGACGGTGAATGGCATATTATAAGCGTATCAGTAGTAGAGTGTGGACACTAAGCCGGAATATTCTGTAAATCAGTCGTCATGTTTTCGCATGAGATTTTATCATTATTTTATAACCACAAAATATTCAGTGGTTTATACCATAACATACACTATCAGTACAATCACAGAATATTCTGTGATATCAGTACGTCGGACTATATCCGTGGTATAAACATAGTATAAAGAACGATAAAATCGCATCCGAAAACATGGCGACTGATTTTCACCCGGTCCTATGCCACCCGTGTAAATTCTTATCAGTGTCCATTGTGATTCTTTTATTCTGTGCCAGTAGGCAGTAATATCGATGTCACTTTATTGAGCGGGTCGACACCAAGTATACCATCCGATACACAATACATTACAGTATTTACATAACCGGATGCACCATAAGTTTATAGTATTAAATATTATTACATTAAATATAATATATATATAATATTTATTATTAGTTTTTTTATTTTTTTTATTTTTTTATAATTATGTCCAGTTAAGTATAAAATATGCTTTTTTTATCATTCATATTTAAAAATACAAAAAAAAAAAAATTTAACCAATACCAAAATATAATATAATGGGCGCCCAACGAGTTTTTAATCAGCGGCGTGCATCCTCTATAGTGACTGACTCGCTCACCAGGTATTTGTGTCAGAGTGTATATATACACGTATAATACGATACTACCGTTTACCTTCAGTTTGTCTCATGGAGTAAATAACTACCTCATTACTTTTTAATTACATTTTAATGATACTTTAGTATTAGTTGTGGGTTAGGAATTTTGTATATACCTTCCATTCACATGTTATTATTAGAACATATTAAGTTCAATTTCATATATTATAACAATTTTTAGATTGGATATCTAAGTACTATATTTTATGCTTGTCAAAAAAATTAGGAACGGCATTATTATGATAATATACTCGTACAGAGAAATATAATGTAAATGTAAAATAAATTATTTTATTGTTACTTTAAATGGCCATAGTTTTTATAAAATTTTAAAACATATAAAGATAAAAAAAAACATAATCATTTAAATATTAATATTCCATGATATTTATATATAAAAGTACATAATTAAATTATGGAAAATATTTACCCCTCGCGCAATGGGAATTTGAAACATTTATTATTCTATCCCTAAAATTGTAAACGTAAACATCAATATCATCATTATATTATAACCAATAGATATTCTTCACCCAAAGTCAGGAAAGAATGAGAAATATAAACTATAAATGTATATTTTTATCAAACATTTTAAAGAAAATCCATTCATTACACTGAACAGACAACCAGAAGTAAGTATAATAAATGAAAGAGACACAAACAATATGAATATAAAGGCATCTATCTACATTGTACAGAATGTTCATAAAATAGGAATTTGGCAGCCTAATGAATATTCAGATGTATTGTACAATTTTTAGAGATATATAAATTGTGAAAAGCTGCAATGATTTGTACCACACTGTTTAGAATTCATTTTATATCAATATTATGCTCAACAAACGTAGAAGTATATTATTTTTAAATCACTGTGTTGTAAAGGAAAACAGAAAAATATTTGGATATTATAATGAATAGATACTAACACAACTTTACCGAGAATAATGACATTTAAAAATAAATAAATGTCCTTATTATCATAATAATAATAATAGAAATAAAAAGAATTGTTTAGAACTATGCAATACCATACAATACAATATCATTATTATATTGAAAAAAATAATATATGTTACGATAAAAACTGTAGACTTTAAAGATGGAAAACGTCAAAAATTGTATTTATGGAATTAAATCGTGTATGAATCGGGGGTAACCAGTAAATAATTTGAACCATGTTTTTGATTAGAAACCAAGTGCTTAAATAATTTTAAACCAAGATTTAACATGAAAATTGAAACTCGATAAATTTTTAATTTTGGTTATTAGATTTCATAAATATTAGTTATAATTATAATTGTAATTCGCCTATTAAAAAAGAAATAGAAAAGGAAAAAAAATTAAAAACGTAAATCAGTAAAGGGTGAAATTATAGAAGCACTTCGCTCGTCAGGTGTTAGTAATGGTAAATGATATTATTAAATGATGCTTATAAGACAGAATAATCATTATGGATGTATTGTATTTAAAATCAATGAAATTTAACATTCGAAAAAAAATATTCAATACGGAACTTCGGTATAATTGACATAATATTATTACTACCAGCTTAATAACATGGTTAAGCCTAGGAACATTTAGATATTCGAAGAAGAGAAAATTGTGATTTTTCTATTAAATTTTGTTTCAACTCATTATTACTTGATGAAATTTTATCCTGAAAAACGGTAGTAAAAAAGCTATTGTGCCGAGGGATTGTATAAGGATAAGTGGTAACACAGGTACGGTTTTGAGTTATATGATAATCAATCGGTATCCTATGGCATAATTCCAGTATTATAAAGTATTCGAATAAAATAATTTAAATAATTTTTATGTATTCTAAATACTTTTGTAAAATGTACTTGAAATAGTATTTTAAATACGTTTCAAAAAATTTATATTTGAAATCCAAATACTTTTTTTTTTTAATAGTTTTGTAAAATTTTAATTCGATGAATTTTGCAAAATTATTCAAAATATAAATGAAAAATAAAAAACAAATATTTCCAATATTGTGTGGCATTATATTCCAAACAATATTATAAGCAATTATACCTGCGCTAGTATTTATGATGAACCTCGAAGATTATACACAACGTGTATGTATATTTTAATGTCAAATACTGTCACTATAATTTTGGGAAAATATTATTTTTTTTATAATAAATTATCAAAAAATTCAAATGAAGTACAAAATATCATTGATCTAATAATAAATATCTACTGTTATGAAACTTATATAGCAATATTGTTAGTTGATTTCATGATATATTAGTAGGTAAAAACCAAAAATAAAACTCCCTCCCTTCCATAAAGATCTGCGTATGCCTTCGTAATATCTACGTATAATATGTTCTTACTTTTTTTTATCACCAATAAGTAAATATGTCATTTTTTATATTAAAATATCAATGTGTAAAAACTGTTATTATTTAATAATATTTATTACATAATCTAATGTTTTTTCTTATGTTAATAAGTTCTAAAAATTAATTTATATTGTTCACCTAAAAAACAACATTATTTTCAAATATTTATCCTTCTTACATTACTATTATGATTTCAACTTTGCAGAGGGTTTTCATCGAAATCAGATATTGCGCTCAGCTGGTAACTTATTGCCTATCTATATAGTTTCTACATAAAAACTTGTGGAGCACTCTATTTGCATGAAAATGTGAAAACAGGCATATAAAATCTAATCTTATGTGAACGTAACAACAATTTTAAACATAGATAGTCATATATAATTAAAATTATATCAAATGTTCAGGTTTTAAAGTCTAATACGGTTTTGTAGTACGCCAACAGGCAACAATTGGATGTCAGTAAATTGGAAAGACACGGTGACCTTGTGGTGTTAGCACGTTGGATTGAAATATATAGTAAATGGTAAGTTCATGAACATTAAAAACTTGTAACTTCTCAACAATGTTTGTCCAGCCAAATGTGATTATACCATAATTATTATATCGAAAACTAAATTAAAATCATTATGGTCACTAAACTGCATTTGTTTTTTTGACTCAAATGTTTTTATTATAAAACGATGTTAAATATATATGAAATATTTAAGTGAGCTACATATTTTACAGTTGATATGATATTTCAATGGCGTTCTCTAAATTTTATTTTCTATGAACATTTCGATATTTTTTCAAATTTCTTCAAATTATTGCAAGACTTATAACTTTAACATAAATGAGGTAAATATTCTTAAAACGAACTTATATAAAATATACAATTGTTTGTTTTAGAGAAAGAACTTCACCATGTTAGAACTTTAAAAAAATACGTAGATCTGCGTAAACTTTGTAAAACTAATGGTACCA
This sequence comes from Pemphigus obesinymphae, assembly GCA_025469235.1. Lineage (NCBI taxonomy): Eukaryota > Metazoa > Arthropoda > Insecta > Hemiptera > Aphididae > Pemphigus > Pemphigus obesinymphae. The sequence goes on along the minus strand of JAIPRL010002357.1, from coordinate 48,523 downwards.
ATTAATCAAAATACAAATTTTATAATCCCAAGTTTGCGAATAAAATGTTATAGTTACAGAATATTAAATTATTTAAGTTTCGAGTGTATTTTTTGTGTTTATAATTAATGATATAAAACTATTTAAATGTATTTGATAATGACTTAATCGATTAAATTGAACAGTTAATACGATTACCTAAAACCAGACTATAGGTATATATAACATACTCGCAATACACAATAATACATTTTTCAGTATATATAAACATATACATTTTAAATTTTTTAATATTATTCTAAATACTTAAAGTTTTTTAATTGTATTATTATTAGTACTTTGAATAAATTTCAATTATATTTATTTATTTATAATTAGAATAACTTTAATATAATTGAGTATTTTTGTCAAAAAATATATAAAGTAAACAATAATTGTACCTATACATATAACACTTTATATTTATAATACATTATATAACATCTTGAAGTGTAACTGTTTTTACAATATAAAGAAGGGTAGAAATATTAATTTAAAAATATATAATATTCATTGTTAACTTATTTAAACCTGTTAATAGGACGCCACACACACACCCATTTTTAAAGGGTTTTGTATAGGAAATTTTCATTATATTGTAGTGAAAATTAAAATAAATTCGTACTTCAAGTATTATGGCTATAAGAATGATCAGAGATCATTAATATTGGCAACAAATAAAAGTAGAGATATTTTTCTAAATGTTGACAAAGGATATTTTTTTTTGAAAGTATTTTATATCTGTAAATCCTTAAAAAAGTAAAAATTTTACGATTTAAATTGTTTATGAAAAATACAGTATAAACATAAAAAAAATGGGTCGGTCATATTATAGCAAATGCTGTATAGTATTTGTTTATTGATATAAAAATATAATATTTATCTACAGTTATTCTAAACAATATAATACTTGAAGTACGACACTGTGTTTATATGGACAATGGACACTTTTTGCGGGGTTTGACATCCTCTTAATAGGACGTGATACCCACATTTACCGTCTATACCCAACAAACTGAAAATATAGGAAATTGACTTCGAAATTCTCATTACAACTTTTGTTGTCATTTCTAATATTAGAGTAAATTGACCTATAACTTAATTTATAGACGAGATTGTTTCAGTTATTATATTTTTCACTAAAGTTTTGGAAAACAGACGATACAACAGCATAGATAATGATATCGTCTATAAATTTACTCCAATGTTAAAAATTACAAAGTGTGATAAGAATACAAATCGTAAATTTCCTATATTTTCAGATGGTTAGACAGAGATAGCAAATACGGGTGTCAGTGTACCACATCTTTTAAATATTTCATTTTATTTATATATGTTTATTATTCATAAATGCAAATTATTTAATTTATTTAAAAAATATATATGTTTTTAGGTATTTTAAGAAATTAAAAACCAAGAAAGTAGGGTTCAAAAACCTACATTATTTTTTTTTTCATAAATACCCAACCCATTCGAATTTTAATCGATTTAAATTCAAAATTGGGTTTTAATGGGCAACATTAAATTTTAATGACATCATATCACATAATATGTTTAGATACATTCATATATTTTTTTAATTATTTGTCATATTTTTTGCACTAAAGGTACAGTATACAGTGTATTTGTTGTTAATTTATTGTATAAAGGTTACATGTTTTTGTTAATATTTTGTTCACTAATAATTAATACATAATACAGTTTGTTTGTTGTTAATGTTCATAAAAATATAATGTGTTTATAATTTATACTGCGTAGGTATTGTTATAAATAAACTATAATTATAAAAAATATAAAATGTATTTTCTTTAATTATTGTTCGAATTTAATTTTGATGTTTTATTTTTCAAGTAATTAAAATCCAAAATTTAAAATATGAGATTTTTTGTTCAGCGGATTTTTTACTGGATATTATTACTAGGTCTAACCCATTACAATCCACTTGTTGGATCCAGTACTTCGAACTCTACAGAAAAGCAATCACACTTGAATATTAATTGAAATAATATTATATTTATTTATTTTGTTTTATTATTATTTTTTAACATAAAATAAAAATGTAAACCCATTTGTCTCCTTCTCTTTAGAATAAAAATAAGTAATTTTCATACCATAAAAGTATGTATACAATATACATCTTATAAGTATGTATAAAACATACAAGTTAATATAGTTAATAATCAATAAGTATAAACGTTTATATACATATATATTTTCCAATAGGTAAACCGTAATAACTTACGTTAATACATACATTTATATATAATATATAATATATAGAATGATTTTTATTAAATAGTAATTTTCTTATGAAGGATTAACTACTTCATAAGAAAATTACTATTTAATAAAAATCATTCTATTTCATGTATTTTTTCATTATCTATTTACACCAGTAAAGTGTCCAATCTACAGCCCGCGGTAAATTTTAATGGCCATCACTACATCAATTTCATAATTATCATTCACTTTTACAATATAATATGTATATTACCCAGATATAAAAGAAACATTTTGTATGACATTTTTTTTTTTGTAATGATGTGATTGGATAAATATGTTTTTTTTCTTATTTTTCATTAAAAAAACGTTAAAATAATATTTATAAATCTTCGGTTGGCCTCAAGGCTAACGCTTATACATTATTATGAAAATAGGAATAATTAAATGTTTTTTCGTATTACTATTAAAATATTATATTTACTTTATAGTAAAATAATTCTTCTGATTTTATTTTAATTATTAAAATGTTGAAGCCCCCCCCCCATTTAAATTCCCTATTTCCGCATATGGAGTGTGGGGTTCTCTAAATTATTTTAACTCCCTATTTTTCAAAATTAAAAACATATATTTATAAAAATTAATATTATGGTGGGGTTGAAGCCTCTCTCCTCCGAATTTTCCGGTTAATTGTGACATATCCAGAACCAGGGATTGAAAACTTTATATTTATAAAGTTACGCATTGTCCATGTCCGTCAGTTGGGTAGCCCAAGGGCTGTTTTCACCAATAAGACCAGGAGTTCTTTCGAAGTTCGGCCGCATAGTTTGTGCTGTTTGGTTTCCTGTTGATAGTATACTTGTAATATCTTGAGGCATAGGCATTCAGGTTCTCAGGTATTAACAACACTACCAGACAGGGGGGATCAACGAGAAGGTGCACAAAGAGAAGCGCACGTACAAAAAAGGTTGATACTCAATTGAATATTACTAGGCAAACTATTACAAGTTTTGTCCGGTCAACAGTGGCTTTCAGTTCTTTCGGGTATAGCCCGGCCGGTGGCTCGAAAGCATCTTGCAACCGTTAAAATACTACAAAAAATCAACAGTTCAGAAGGTCTCCCAGTACCCAACGATATAAAAAACACACCGTATAAAAGATTAAGATCAAGACACCCAATCGGGTACAATAGAAAATAACTCTAACAGAATGGAGGATATATGGAATCAATGCTGGGAAGATGATAGTGTAAAAAGTAGTCACCTGATAAGCATCCCTACGCAAAGGGTCCCAGGGTTCGATTGGCCGAGAGCCCTGTGGACTAATCTAAATAGAATACGTACGGAACAGGGCAATTGTAACTACGTTCTTCACAAATGAAAAATAAAAGACTCACCTCATTGTGCCTGCGAGCAGATACAGACTATCAGGCACATTGTGGACGAATGCCCCCAAACAAGATTCAAGGGAAGAATAGAGGGTCTCCACAAAGGTGATGACGAAGCAACGGATTGGCTGTTTAAGACTCACGTTCGCCTTTAAAAAAATGTTTGTACTATTATTATTATTATTATTGTTATTGTTAACTTTTTTGTGTCACTAGATACCTTAGTATTTGTAAATTATATATATTTTGTTAATTTAATTTTATGTCTAACAGGCTCTTTTTTCACCAATATAAATACGACATATGAAATAATAAAAAAATGTATAAAGTTATAACAATAAAAATGGACAACGTATTATAACGGACAATGTTCTAATGCAAAATTTAAATAGCGTTTTAAAACAAAAACTTTTTCAAGCATTGGCCGGAATGACGAACAAGTTGAATGAGAGATGAGGGATAAGAAGAATAGAAATATAGTTTATTTTATCACAAAAATATAGAATTATTTGATATGAATAAACGTACTAAATTTATTTTCTTTCAAGCCACTCTTAAAGTTACCATACAGAGGACGATTGACATTCTTTCTAAATAAGAATACATAAAACTTTAAAGTTGCATTAGAGTTTAAAATAATCTATTATTATAAAATATTATATCATATAAAATAATAAATACCTATAATATAATACTGAAATTTAAATACAATAGAATACACTTATATTCTAATTATAATGTAATATATTATAGACTTTGTTGTCTTATTAACAACTGGATAGTTAAAACTACTTACCTAATAATACTTTAGTGTATTAAAACAACAGTTTACTATGTAAGCTACCTACAATCCATAGTCTACAGCTTAATATTTCAGACTATTGATTGTGAATATATATTTGATAAAAATAATACGAATATATTAAATATTACATTAAATTACATAGTAAAATATATCAAAATATGTTCCATTATTTCATATATTATACATATTTATGGATAAAATCAATTATTTCTGAATTTCAATAATTTTTTTAAAAGTATTTTATATAAAAAATAATTAATATCATGATATATATAGGTTTTAAATTATGTATTTAAGGTAAGAGGGGATGATAGGATCATTGAATTGAATCTGGTCAAAAATTTTTTTTTATTATTATTTTTCGCTATAGAAAATTCAGTATTCATTGTAAAAAATGGCAGTCTTTACTGTTGAATTTACCAAATCTTTTTAGTTATTATGACATGTGGAGAAATGCATAAACATATAAGTATATATGTGTGCTGTTAAATCTTATATATTAACATTTAGTACGTGTACGGTGTGAATAATATTTGATATGGTATATTATACCAAACACTGTCTACATGCATTTAAAATTTTGGAAAATGTATAGTTTGAATTGATCTTTCCGGATACATGTAATTCATCAAAATTTAGCGTCTAATCAAATATATATTATTATTTATTTTTGTAAAATATGTACAATATATCATGTAAAAGTCATCGCCACCCGGTACAGAAAACAAAGTGAATAAAGCATACAATAATTTACAATATTCATGAATATATCACCTACTAGTCTACCAAAGAACATAATAATGCTACTAAAACTACCAGTTTATAAATTATTGTTTTCCATAAGATTATTTTTTATCGGATAATTATTAAAAAATGCTAAATAAAACTATACTTTTTTTTAAACGAGTACTGCGAATTTGTCAGTAGACCATATTATTAATAATAATTGGTCGAAGTAGTGAGTATACCCGCGTATCAAACAAATAAATTTAGCTATACGCAATAACGAAAAAATTGAGAAGTGGGTATACGCCGCATACCCTCCACTACACCCTTCATTGTAACCATAATGAATATAAAAAAATCACAGATGAAATCAATGATAAACAATGAAATCATACACGTAGAAAAATATTTGCTTATTTAAAATTATGAACTATTAAGTATGATGTAAATCAGCGTTGTCCAACTAAACTTATTGTCACATTAAGCGAGTAGAAATTTTTGTGAACCACATACGTTTTTTGACAAGAGGAAAAATGTCATTAACTTTTCTCGTTAAAATAGTTCCTTAAAATAATATAAAACTCATCGGCCTATAAGCCAGCACTTAGGCCGTGCATACATTGGTGAGCGGCGAGCGGCGCGTCAGAAAAAAAATTTAAACACATATAATTTAAATCAGAGTGCATTTATTGGCGAGCGGCGAGCGGCGGCGGCGCGGCGCGATGCAAATCAAACATGTTTGAATTTCGCCCCTCGCCACTCATGAAATATACGGGTGTATATATATTGTTATTTTATTAAAGTTAAATTTACTACATAAATATTTACATTAACTATGTATCATAAAATTATAAACGTTATGGTTGATCAACACTATATAATAATATTAATTATATATATATATGTATATTACCTATAATATATAGATGAATAAAAAAAAAACAATTCATTGTTATTTATTATAGCTCCTCTAGGTACAGTCAATACAAAACCTCATTAAAGCAAACATTATAGTTATTAAAATTAGAAGAAAAGAAATATAATAAAAGGCAATTGCACTTGATAAAATATACAACATAATATACGACATAATCTTGATATATGGGATTATGTTTTTATTGTATATTATCAATTGGTTAGACGGAGACAGCAAATGTGGGCGCGATATCCTCTTATAATAACATTATTCAGCTAATATAACTTTTCGGCAGGTGAAATTGGTTTCTTGAAGTTTGAAATCTTCTTTCTAATGCGATGACTGATTTTACTTAATATAAAATCGTAAGTATCAAGTGACATCCGCAAATATTCAAAAAATTTAACCGGTGATTTCCGTAATTCGGGATATAAATGGTGGTACTCACCATACATTAATCTGCGGCGATTAATGGGATGAATACCAATCTTTTTTTTTTCAAAAATTTATTACGCAATATTGTGTTATCTAACAAAATGAACATGCGATTTACCGACATGGTTCTTACTCGGAGAATAAAATCGGAGTGACGGAGTTGCCATATTTAGATAGGTACCTACTGCAGCACATTTTGCCATACTACCCATCGTTCGTCGCTCGCCGCTCGCCGCTCACCAATGTATGCACGACCTTAAACAACTCTATTTTGTTATTTCCTGTACATTTATAAAATATTTCTGTTAGGTAGTTTCTTAGAAAAACCCACCAACTGTAGAATCAATTTATTATCAAAAACTTTTTTATTCCAAAAACACGACTCCTTCAACCCGAAAAAATGTTTACAGACATAAAAAAATTTTTTTTACCAATTTCGGTAAGTAGGTACCTGATTCACAATAAAATTGGAAAAAAAGGAAAACCACCGAAAATAATGGAAATTTATTAGGCATAATTGTCAAAATCGGAAAATAAAATAATGCTACCAACTTTGCTCAGAATTGTTTTTTGAATAAGTACCTACCTATATCTAGATTCAATATCAGATAATAATAATTGCTACAAATCATGAGTGTGTCTATACAAAATATTAACAATTTTAAAATTAATTTTCAAAATATCAAGGGGGACATGGCCTTTCCAAATTTACTGGAGTGGGCAGTTATTTTGTGCCCTCGGTTCACATCAATGGTTTGTACAATAATCATTAATCAATAATTTTTATTTATTGTAGACCATATTATATGGAAGGACGATATAGCGGTATTTATAATATAGTGGTAGGTGTCTTGCCAGCAGTCTATTTATAAACGTGACCAGGTTTTTTCCTGTAAACCAATAAGTACGACGGCCTTTTGTTGTTTTAACGCAAGGTTTATAGATAATCTGTAATGGTCAAAATATCATGTTGTTCGCTTGTTGATTGTTCTCACACAAATACACAATTATTATTATTCCGCTCGTCTATCGAATATCAGACACCTGTGCGTTTGCTCGTGTGCGGTCCCGTGTACATCGGTTGTTTTCAGTTTTAATGATATCAGTTCTATGCGTTTCAAAGGTGCCCTGCAATAATATAATATAAACATAATATCTACCTACCTATAAAAAGTGAGTATTTATATTATTTTATTATTGTTTACTCGTATAATAGTATGATGGCTGCATCCGAATTATTAGAAAATAATATTATAATAATAAAATATTATTAGAAAACCGCACATGCAATTCAACCTAAATAATTAGGTATAGTCGCACGCAATTCGGAAAGGACGAGGCGATATGTGGCAATAAGCATTTGTATAAAGAATATAATAGGTATACATATAGGAGCCCGAAACAAAGAGAAAAGTCCTTTATACCAATGTTAAGTACCTACATCATACCTAATACCTACGTTTTAGTATGTAAAAGTCGTTTGAAAGTTCCAATAATCTTGCAATATTCGTAAAACGGACAATATTATTTTGTAGCTACCTACCTACCTATGATGTATTTAAGTTTATTTTCGTTGTAGTTAAAAGTTGGTTATTTTAATTTAGGTACCTACCTATCCATCTATCAGGATTCACCTGCATTCACCTACATTGTTTTATTAAATTTAAAAGTTTTAATTGTTATTAAATGAATAATAAAAGGATAATCAAATTAAAATAGGTACCTAATAAGTATACATGCACCCAACTATCTACATAATAGATTTCCAAGTATAGTTCTTACCTTTTTTTATTCTCCGATGGTTTAACATGCATACCTACTGATTGTTCAAATACTATATCTCAAATGCTTAAAAAAAATCAACTAAAAACAGGGATTCAATGTTTGATACAAATTTGAAAACCTGTACATTTTTTAACTAGGTTTCTAGTTTATTCTACTGATCAATTTCTAAAATGATTGATTTTTACCTACAATTCTGCCTACAAGGTATAATTGTTTTATTATTAGAGAGGTTTTGCTGCCCGGAAAACGTTACGAGAACGAAAAACTTGTCGTACACTGATTCTTGTATACGAGAACCAAAACACCAAAATATAGTTTGTGCTACCCGTATATGACAAACGTAAACAAGTGTTAAATTTTGTCATTACAAAATGTACTATCATAATATTTTAGTACTGTTTGTAAACCGTTTTATTCATTTTACTGTTCTATAATAGTAATATACTGCATAAATGATTTTTGTTTTGACTTGATGTGCGATATTGTTGTTTTGTTACTATATTAAAAGTATGGAACGAGTTAGTACACATTTCACTATATTTTACTATATTCAGTTATCACAATATTTCATTGGTTTTCGGGAAATTTACTATCAACTATATGGGGAAAACAAATTATCACCAGAGCGTTGCTATAAACTGTTTTCCCACTGTACCGAGCGTGACTGTACCAATATACTTTTAGTATAGGTACCTAAGTGTAATATATTTTTCTGATGATCGCCGGACGTATATATGGTATATAGGTATTATGCAATTATTCATATCAATAAAAAGTTTTATTATGTATTTATAACGCATGAAAGTTGTATTACTTAATGGTATTATCATTCATTGTACCTATATTAGGTATATTTTATTATTAATGTATATTATTATATTATTTATATGCATAAAAGACAAAGAAATAATTAATTACCAAAAATATTGGATACAATAAATTTAAATGTACCTATATTAATTTTAATTAATTAAATATTTAATAATAGAATAAATACAATATTAGTGTATTAATAATTAATAATAATATATAAATTGCCTATTAGACCATTTTGAAATTTTTGCAAGTAAAAAACCTCCCCAAAAATATGTAAATTATATGACTTCCGGGAATACTGCGCATGCGCTCTACTACGGTCACGTGATTTTCTCGTATATGGGAAACAAAAGTACGGGTCGCAGAAACTTAAATTGAGTAAATATTTTAACTCTAAAATTACTTTCAAGTAGGCTGCTTTAACGGTAACGCGAAAAAACAACCCCGGAGAAGTAACCCCAGAATTTTTCACCCCGAAAAAATAACCCCAAACATTATTTACGAAGATTCCTACCTGGATTCCTACTACACAACTTTAGAATACTTCCACAGAACTATATTTTCTACATCATCAAATATTAATAAACGAATTACCTATTAGTGGAGAGGTTCAAGTATTTAGGGTCCGTTGTACAGAAAGATGGGGGTTTCGAAGAAGATATGAAACACAGGATTAAGTGTAGATGGACGAAGTGGAGAGAAGTGTCAGGTATTCTGTGTGATAAAAGAATCCCTATTAGGTTAAAAGGTAAATTTTATAAGGCAATGATGAGACCTGTAATGATGTATGGAACGGAATGTTGAGCAGTAGATAGAAAGATAGGACAGAAAATGAGTGTAGCTGAGAATGTTAAGGTGAATGAGTGAAGTTACTAGAGAGGATAAAATAAGGAATTAGTATATCGCGGTAGTATAGGGGTAGCTTCGATAGTAGACAAAATGAGAGAGAATAGATTAAGATGGTTCGGGCATGTATTAAGGAGGGAAGAGACTGAGGCAGTAAGATTAGTAATGGAAATGCATATTGTTGGTAAGAGGGGGAGGGGAAGACCGAAAAAGAGATGGATGGATGTAATGGCGAGTGATATGAGGAAGGTGGGAGTAAGTGAAGAAGATGCGGGAGATACGAGTTAAGTGGAAGTGTAGGACCAGGGTGGCCAACCCCAAATAGTTGGGAGAGAAGGCGAAGAAGAAGTAATATATAATCAATGTTCATACTCATAAAGTTGTAGAGAGTGATACAAAGTGGACAGGCATAAGTGAAAAGGATGCGATAGATTGAGTTAAGTGTAAGTAGAGAACAGGTGGCTATTCAAAAATATTTGGGAGAGAAGATGAAAAAGAAAGTCATAGGTAATGCATTTAATAAACTGAGAATTATTTCTTGTATATAGGGATACTTCAACAATTACCTAAGTAAGGTAGCTACAATTTTCTATTAAAATTTTAAAATAAGTACCTATATATTCTTATAAACAAAATTTTAGTTAGTTAAAACTGTTGATTTTTTCACACTAATCGATGAAGGAAATAAATAACTTAAAAAAAATGGATATTTTAATATTTAATCAAGGAAGTACCTATCTATTATCTAAATTTAATTTTCTACCCAAAAAAGTGTACAAAATATAAGCCAATGTAAAATAATCAGTACCTAGGTCCATTGGCTTATATTTAATTATTTAAATTATTTATTTTAGATTATTTAAAAATATATTAGGTATTTAGGAATGTTCCTCATTTAAATTTTTTAAATGTAATCACATTATGACTTGAAAATTAGGTAACCAACAATAGAAGAAATTTTATTTCACCTTAATATTAAGCATTAAAAAACTTCAATAAAAAATGTATATAAATAAATATGTGTATATGTATAATATACCTATATAATATATACTTATACTTATATAGGTATATTAAACAGTCAAAAATATTACCTATACATTTTTTTGGCTAGTTTAATTTTAAATATATGAGTATGTGACTTTTTGGAAAATCAGGATTTCAAGCTCTTTTGGATATGCAGATTGCAAAAGTAAGTATGTCCACATTTAATGTTTTTTAGGTTATGAAACTAAGCATACAAAAAAAATTTGCATTTGTCTTTTTTTGAATTTGGCTATGTATAATTTATAATATATTTTTATAAACTAATTATGTACAGATTATTAATTTAAATGAAAAAATTTACTTTACAGATTTAAGGAAAAACACTTAGAATGAGTATGTCTGATGGTAGTCTAACGCCTCTTAGCCTCAATGAACAAGAACTAGAAGTACATAAAAGGTCTGATAATAATTGTGGTATTAAAGATGTGTGGGCTCATAATTTAGAAGAAGAATTTGCATCAATACGAAAACTATTGCCGAAATATTGTTATGTAGCTATGGACACAGAATTTCCTGGGGTTGTAGCTCGACCTATTGGTGACTTCAAGACAAATGCTGATTACCTTTATCAGTTGTTACGATGTAATGTTGATCTCTTGAGAATCATTCAATTGGGGTTTTCATTTTTTGATGAAGATGGTAATTCACCCACTGATTCATACACAACCTGGCAATTTAATTTTAAATTTAATTTATCAGAAGACATGTATGCCCAAGATAGTATAGAATTATTGACAAATTCTAGGTGACATTAAATTTTTTTTTAATATTGTGATTCATATACCTAATATTTTATAAAATTAATTTATATTTTTCAGAATACAATTTAAAAATCACGAAGAGAATGGAATTGAACCGTTAGTTTTTGCTGAATACATTATAACATCCGGCTTGGTATTGATGAACAACTTAAAATGGATGACTTTTCACAGTAGTTTTGATTTTGGTTATTTACTCAAAGTGTTGACTGATGAAAAACTACCACAAGACGAGTCAGAGTTTTTTGAGATGTTTTCATTATACTTTCCTTGTGTGTATGATATCAAGTACTTGATGAAAAGCTGTAAAAATTTGAAAGGTGGTTTACAAGAAGTTGCTGATCAGTTGGAACTCACAAGGATTGGACCTCAACATCAGGCTGGTAGTGATTCTCTATTAACAGGCATGGCTTTTTTTAAAATCCGGGATATGTATTTTGAAGGAATGATCGATAGTAAAAAGTACTGTGGCCATTTGTATGGTTTGGGAATCACAACTTTAAACAATGGTCAATTTTTATATGATAATAATAATGAAGAGCTATTTATTTGAAAAAAATCAAAACATATTTTTTTTGTTCTTAGATATATTTTGTTGCTTTCCTTAAATACTACAAATAGTGTAAGATCTAATTTCAAAAGTACAAATAAGTACAAAGATATATTTTCTTCCATGTATTTTTTTTTTATATATATATGTCCACCACCTGAGGTGATAAAATTGGAAAATTATAGAATTAAGAACACTGTTGAAAAAACAAATAATAATATAAAATATTTAAAATATAATGCTGTGTATGTATAGCACAAAATTTAACTATATTTGATTTTAATGAAACTGACTGTTTCTTGTCATTGTTTTGTCACTCAACATTGCGATATCGATGGTGGTGAAAAGTGTCATTTCCAAAAATAATTGAGGTGAAATGCCCAATCTCCACTACTACTAAATAGGTACTGTTATATTTATGTATTATTTTAATAAAACATTTTATAATAAAATATTATTCAAAAACAAAATTGGAAAAATCATAATGTACCTATAAAGAGGGTTAGGCTTTGAGTCATTAGCTCATTAGCATATTTACACCATTTGTTTTTAAGTAAATTTTGAAATTTTCTATTAGTTTTATTGAGCCAAATTATATAAACTGATTAATTTTAACTCAATGTCAGTTCTTTATTAGTTAGCAACATTGACATCATTAAATAGGTACTGGTATTTGGTCATCATCACATAAAAATTCTAAGTATGTATTCAGTACAGATGTGAATGTATCATTTGAATTGTGTCCAATTGTGGTTGGTTTTAGATCAGCCATTTCCATCATTAGTCTTTTTATTTGTCGTGCTTGGTCTTCAATACATTGCTGGAGCTCACATTTTTCCTGAGTTTTCAACAATGATTTCCTATTAAGTAATTTGGCTTCTTTAACTCGTTGCTTACGTTCTGCTGCAAGTTTTTGTGTAATTAAATCTAAATCCTGTTTGTTTTGTTTGACATTCTGCTGTAAGTGTTCTTCTTTAATTATTAATCCTTTAGTTGTTTTACATTGATCTTCCAACTTGAACTTAAGTATACTATTTTCTGTTTGAGCTTCACACATTTTTTTGTCAAATAAATCTGATTCTGTGCTCAATGATAAGACCTCAGTATTAAGGCAAGCAATTTCTGCATTAGCATTACATTTTTCTTTTTCATATAATTCCTGAAGGTCATTTATGTTTTTCTTCAGTTTTTTTAATTCATCTTTTACTATTTTATGTTCTTGTTCTTTGTTATTAAAATACACTTCAGTATTTACAAATTCAATAGATTTTTCATTAATTTCGTCTCTTATTGTAACAAATTCTGTTTTCAATGATTTAACAATTTTTTCATTTTCAATTTCCATCTCAGATTTTGAAGACAGCAATGATGCATATTGTACCTGTTCAACATGTATTTTTTTTTCTAACTCAGTATTTTGGGCCACTTTTTCTGCTATGGCATTTTGTATACCAATTATTTTTTGGTCTTTATCTTTCAGTTCTAACTCTGTTTGTCGCTGTGTAATTTTTAAATTATGTACAGTCTCAGAAATGTCTAAAAGATGCTTTTGTAGTTTTTCAGTATTTTCTTTGAGAATGGAACAAACACTATTTAGATTTTTTAAATGTACTTCCTGGTCATTAAATTTATTATTTAATTGTTCCTTATCCAGCTGTGATTGTGTATTTTCTCCATATATTTGATTTAATTGTTCACGTGTAGATGCATACTTATCACACAGTTCATTATGTCTATTGATCAACATATTGAACATACACGTTTGTTTGTTTTTTACTGAATCTAATAAAGTAAGACCAACACATGTCTGGTCCTGCATTGTATCCCGTTCAACAACTACTTTTTCATAGTGATTAAGTTTATTTTCAAGTTCTTGTGTATATTTCTCTATATGTTCTAATTTATTTAGCAGCTGCTGACAGTTATTATTGCCTTTCATTTTTGATTTGTTCGGTATTAAAATTGTTTATATGTACATTGTGTTTAATTTATTAATACTGAATAAAATATATGTTGTTATACAAACATTATACTAAAAAAATATCCCTAGTTACTAGGAATACTAGTTTTTCATGGTTTATTTTGAATTTACTTATTAATTGAAAACCCTAGTAGGTGTAGGTACTAAATAACAGGTTGTTTATTATTGGTTTATTTCAGGTATAAACTTAAGTGCATCTACCTAATATCTATAGGTGATTCTTTTAACAAGAAAACGCTAATTTTTGTATTTATGATTATTTACATTTTAAAGCATAATTAAATCTAAAGTTAATTATACCTAATACCTACTTTATATTTATAAAAAAAAAAAAAATCAAATTTCCACAAATTTTTTTATGAATTTAATTTAATTTTTAATTAATTTTTTAAATAGAAATCTATATTTCATATTTTGATGTAAAATACTTTTATCTGAAAACTAAAATTGTGTATAATCACTAATAAAATTGTACTATATCGAATTAATAGTATATTTATTAATATTTATAATCCAAAAAAATTAAAATATTATCCTATCCCTAGATACTTTTTTTAAAATGCTTATACATCTGAATGCACATCGACTGATACTGATAATAGTGAACACAATTTGTGTTTTATACTTTTATCTCTTATAACATGTAGGTTTTTGATATTATATAATAATAGAAATTAATTTTTTTTAGTATTAATAAATATTTAGCGATTTTAAAATTTCATGTGTATATATAATAATGTCGCATAATAAATAATTATGCGTGTATTTTAATTAAATCTACCTTAAACGTAACCAGATATCAGACATCATACCAAAGTCATTTTTAAAAGATAATGTAAAATTTGAAGTTGTTGCCTATTGTTACTTTATACAATATCTGTAAAATACTAGAACAATATTACAGGTACATATTAATCATAAAATTAATATACATTTATAAATGTATAATATGTAGTTATATATTATGTTTTATTATAAGAAAATGAATACCTGTGTATAAAATAACAAATGCCACAAAAATATTTAAAAACTATTTTTAGTCAAGAAAAAAAAACAAAAATGAATCAAAATATAGCTACAAATGATTTACTATATGTTATAGGACAATAAAACTTCCAGCAAATATAATCTTATATCTAAAGCTGTCTTATACATATATATATATATATATATAAATAAATATGTTTTATAAAATATGTAATATACGAGTTTAATATAAATATTCCAAATACCTACTTTAAAATATCCTATTAAGCATTATATTTTATTCTATGAACTAGTATGATAAATTTTAAATAATATTATAACAATTTGAAATTAAATAATTATACCTATAATATTATATATTTGACAATATTTGAAACGTATCAATAGTTAAAATATTACACATACCTACATAGGTATACGATTAGCTATAATAATTTTATATGTTCTTGTTATTCTTACATACTCATCTTACTTCTTAAAATTATAAATTATTTCATGAGAAAAAACAAATATATATTTAAAGAAAAAACAAAAATTATGAAAATCTATATAATATGCTAAGATATTATAACTAATAAAATTAATTATTATTTATGGATAAGCCAATACCATAGGCAGATATAACAATAAAATACAAGTTATACAGCTTTTAAAAATAATAACACAGCGTAAATTGATATGCTTGACTGCTTAAAAATACCCAATTAAATTGTATGCACACAATGTAATAAAATTCCACGTGCTTCCATAATGTTTTTTGTCTCTATACTTTTATTTATTTTTAATAAATATAAATTTAATATACCCGTTGATACCATTAGACTTTTAATGAATGATATTCAATTGAAAGAGTAATTTTGCAAAAACAATACAACTATAATATTATTACTACACATAAAGGCACTTACATAATAACGATTACAATTTGAATGGTTTTTGAAAACGA
The DNA here is from genome assembly GCA_025469235.1 of Pemphigus obesinymphae. Taxonomy (NCBI): domain Eukaryota; kingdom Metazoa; phylum Arthropoda; class Insecta; order Hemiptera; family Aphididae; genus Pemphigus; species Pemphigus obesinymphae. The sequence continues at coordinate 32,300 of JAIPRL010002357.1, read as the reverse complement.
AAAGCTTAATAAGGCGTTATGATATTATTATATGTCACATGGTACCTATTACCTATTTACTTACTATAATAGTAATGAACGTTTTTATGTGAGACATTTAAATACTATTATTACTTATTATAGTTATTATAAATATTGAATTTAGTCGATTATTACAATTACAGACATTATAATGATGATTTATAAATTTACAGCTAATGGTGTTAAAATTCCTTAAGTATATATATTATATTATTATGAAAATGGCCTACATTAGATAATTAATAATCATACACTGTAAATATCTATAATAGGTAATAGTATATCAAATTTACTCTACACACCATAATCATGATTTGAAGTGTGAATTCTAAACAGTTACATAAGTATTTAGCATCTATATTAAACTATAAAATTGAAAACGAATTATAAAATAATATTTTGACAAATTGTATACTATGTTATATATACAATGTATAGAATATTAATATAACACATTCTGAAATAGGTAAGTTTAATAATATTAATTACCTATGAAGATAATATTACCATGTTTTTTTATATATGTGTTAGCAAACAGGCAAATTGATTTTCTACCGAAATTGATAAACATTTATGTAATTTTTTTCCAATTTATAAACTATTGTATTTTATACAAAAACAATATTTACATAATATTCTACTGATAATTAATTTTTATTTAAAGTAAATAACATATTATTTTTTAATTATAGTCAATAATTGTTAATCTAATTACCTACCTACCTATTTTTTAATATAAAATAATTATACCTATAATATAGAAATATAAAAAAAAAAGTTAAATTGGCATTATAACTGCATAATGTTTGTTGTACGTTTAATATTGTATATATTATCTAATACCTATGTACAATATACATATAGTTTTTTTAACAACAAAATTAGATTATATACATGAATGAATAATAAAAAAGTTATGAGGATATCAAGGAAACAAATTATTGACAAATTTATTTTCAATAAATATTGACGATTAATTAATAATATTGGTGTTTGTCATTTGGTAGGTACTGGTTAATATATTTATTGTTCACGAAAATTGATTAATTTTGTAGGTTAACCTATTCTGTATAATGATTTTTTTTTTTTTAATTTTCAAGTACCTACCTACATATATTCCCGAGTACGGATTTAGGCAAATATTAGGCATTTAGATACTTACCTACTTATCCTACAAGATTAGAACATAGTTTTTTGCAAAATTGGACATTATTCATTTTTTGTTTAAGATACCTATTAGTGTAGTTATAACTTCACAGATTATTAAAATATTGAAATATTAAACTTGTATAAATTAGGTAGGTATATAGTTTATATAATATAAATAAGAATATGTGAAAATTACTAAAATTGATTACAAATAATGTTGGGGAAAAAGTAATTATTATCGAAAGAAGCAAAACAATGATTATGTACTGGCATATAGTTGAGAATTAGACATATTTAGAAAACATCTGTAGATACCTACCTATGTAAATATGTAGATACCTAAATGCCTAATATAATACCAAATACAGAAGATGACATTATATTATAGTATATACGCAGTGGCGTAGTGAAGTACATTTTCTGGGGGGGGGGGGAGCGGCAGTGTGTTTAATTTGGCCAACTGATCGAACTTTTTGAATGAACTAACCAAAAAAAATGTCACACCATTTAACAATTAGCCAAAAAAAAGCACAATTTCTTAAATATTTCCTTAAGTAAATAAACACGAAAAAAAAAATTATCAACTTTTTGTTTTCCGATTTACCATTAGGTACCTGCTGACTCTTACATTAGTCATAGACCTTAACGATTTGGCCGACTGAAGTAACTCTGGGGGGCAAATTGTCCTCCCCCCCGCTAAAAAACGCCCCTGTATATACGCCTATCACGTCCAGACTATATAAATATTTGTTTAAACTTTAAACATTATAATTTTTAAATATATTTAATAAGTATGTAGGTAATTGATAAACACTAAAAACTTCTAATAATATAATATGTTTCATAATAAACCTTAAACCATAAATAACAATAACGAAAAAATCGCCACTAATGAAATTACTATAAAATAATAGCTATATACCAGATATACATTTTTTTAAAAAAAAAAGAATCGCTAAAATGTACAACGCTTAATTACAGTTTTTTTTGTTCTTACGAATCTTAAAAAAACTGCTTGTTATCGAAAAATAAAAATTTATTAATAACAAAATGAACAAATTAATGGTAGGTACACAAATATCACATGACGCGTTGGTGTGAAATTACAATGAAATAAATATGTGAATATTATAACCTATCTACAAATAATAGGTGCACAATAGGTACCTACCTAATCCATAATGCAACCTTATGACGAACCTATCTATAATTCCGTGACGGGTTTAACGTTATTTCGCTGCCTTGGAATCTCGTTTATCTTATAGAATGAAAATGTTCTATCGGTGCCGGGCATATTGTGATGATGTCGTCCAGGAAAACTATTTTACGAACGTCGATTTTTAAATTTCCGCGTATATTGTCATAGTCTACAAATCCCGTTTTTAGCTCAAAATGTGCGTCTTGAAAAAAAATAAATAAAAAATGCTAATAACATAATATATGTATAGTACCTACCTATACTACGATAAGCAAAAAAGTAGATTTCTGAAAATATTAGATCCTTACAATGTCGTTCTAAGCCGGGCGATTTGCCTGGATTTACAGGTAAATAAATCGTGGGTCATATTATTTCGGTGTAGTTTTAACACAAAATAATATTATAATTTACCCTACGACTTTGTAAACATGTATTGCGTATACCTACGCCTCCGATAAAATTATGCACAATACCCATCTGAACCCCCCCGACAGAACGTGGCCGATATCGATCGTTTTAAACACATATTATTACATTGAATCGTTATCATTTAATTTATTATTATAGTATATTGCTATATATTATAAACGTTGAGCTTTTTGAGCCACCCGCCGCGTACGTCTACTGGGTCCAATGGCTCGGATGACTGGTGTAATGAATGAAGAAGAATATCAGAAACACTGCGTACGCCGTAGGAAACGTAATGCGGGCGATGACGTCGATGGTCTTGGCGATTCGTATCGGATGTGGGGGCATTTTGCGTTTGTTGCCGCCGTTGCTTCTGATATTTTGTTCTTCCTGAGAAAAAAAAACAACCGCAATATGAATAAAAAAAAACATACAATACCCAAGTTTCAGGGCCGTCCCGAGGGGGGTGTCTTACCCCCCCTCCCCATCTCGGAAAGCAATCGGGGGCAAAATTAAGTTCAGTCGGTAAATAATAGAAAAAGTCAATGCTTTTTTTTTTTTTTTTTTGCCTTATTCACTCACGTTTATGAAGTATTTTGGAATTTTAAGTCGGCAAACTATAAAAATGATTTAGGATTGTAGTCGGGAAAAATGTTGATTACTTTTTTTTTTTTTTGCTTATTTTATGTTATGAAGAAGTATTACATAATTTTTTTTACATTTTCACCCCCCCCCCCCCTAAAAATAAACTTCGGGACGGTCCTGTTGGTGATAACTGTTATATCAAAGTATATATACCTATACCATAGTTGTATGCTTATATATTGTTCGGTGTTTATAACGATTATAACTTTTTTCAAGTATAAATATAAAAAAAATATAAGTATATATTACATTATTATATAGTATTATAGTATCTAAATAGTAAATATAATATAATATAACAAAGAAAATAATAAAATAATTTCGTTACATTTTTTTTTTATAAATCTTTAAAATGAAAATTTAAAATTTCATGCAAGAATTGCATATATGTTTATATTCATACATATGCTTATGTGATAAGCATTTTAGTTACTATTCCCACGTATGAGAATTTTGATACATGTTCGTAGCCGCTCGGATCGGATTACACCACTCATACGAATAACCAACACACGTGAAAACTGTTTACATTAGGTATCAGAAATCCACCAGTGTCACAAATCCGTGTATCACGGACGTGGCTACTTGGATAAAAAGTAAACGGGCCTTTAAAAGTATACAAAATATTCTGTATTTTACCGTCTTAAAAAAAATATAAAATTTTACAAAAGTTATTAATTTTGTAAAAACCTTTTTTGGCAGATTTTACAGATGGCATAACATAAGTTATTCTTGTGATATCAAAAAAGAAGACGACGATAGAACATAGACAATTTTGTCTACAATATTGTGTCAAGATAACACAATATCAGACAGCCTGAGAACAATTTTTTTTTGTAAAACAGTAAAAAGTGGTACTTACACAGATCTATTTTTAAATTATATGATTTTTATTTTTCTTAAAATTTTATAAAAATTATATGTACTTACATAACCCCTTAGAAATCGTATTTGTGGCGTCCTCTTAATAAAAGGTGCTAAACGACAAATATTTTCGCAATAATATAGGAAAAGATTTTCTTTTTTATCTTTGTAAATTCTGTTTTTTAAATGTGCTACAAATACCAAAATTTAAATTCAATTTCTCGGTTTTATAGTCAAATCACTTTGAAAACATACTAGAACGTAGTACGAACAATATACTAACATAATATGTTTGTGGTTAGCAGCTTTTTGATGTAGACGAAAATTAATTTGTTGGAATAGAGATTATATTTTGAATTATGTTGCTTATATTATATCACGAATTACCTATATAATTCTTTATTTTTTATTTGATTTTATAGTAAAAAAAATTCTTAAGAGTATGTCAGCATGGCCATTTTTGAAGATCTGTACAGGCAAGTTTTATGAAATTTCATAAAAATGAAAATCCAACAATTTAAATATATTTTAAAAGTAATTTAAGGCTTTTTAAATAGTTTTAGAGTTAAAACACCTATTATAAAATATTTAAAAGAACATTTTGGATACGATCTCAGAAGTTTATCTTATATTTGTCTTCTTATTCTATAGCACAATATCTAAAGTAAAAAATTCTCTTTTTTTTTAAGATTTTAAATCACTAAATTTTTTGTTAATTAATATTTTGCAAATATCTTATGGGATCATTTCCAAAATAATATTGTTTTCTGTATATTTTAATATAGGTGTTTGAACTCTAAAATCACTTTAAGAAGTAATTTCGTTGAAAATCATTGGTATCCAGACATCTGATTTTTAAGGAGTTTTATATAGGCAATTTTTATGAAATTTTAAGAAAAATAAAAATCAAACAAATTAAAAATATTTAAATATATTTTAAAGGTAATTTAGAAATAGACCTATGTTAGTACCTTTTTAATTATCGTGTAATTACAATATTTGTTATAAAACATGTTTACATTTTTGATGGGTTTGAGGAACGGTTTTTTCAATATTGTTGTTCATTTCAGGTCTTAAACTTCGAAATGATCCTCAAAAATTGATGTTAAAATTTTTAGTAGGATGGTAATTTTGGAAGGCCGTAGAGGAGAGGGAAATTCGAATATTCGGAATATCCTAAATTCCCCCTATCCTCGACAATAGAAGTTATGTAAAATATTAAAAAAAAACTTGTGGTATTTTTGAATATTTAAAATGGTAGAATGGTGATATCTATATAACTCGTATTTACATTTTTTCTTTTAAAGAAAGAGAGATGTTCATTAAAATAATTTTGGGCGATTTATGGAGGGTGTATGGGAGTTAGCTCCTAAGAATTGTTAAGATATTTAAATCCACATTTTTATCAAACTTTTGCATCTACATCCAATTATTTTTTCCAAATCAGCATTGTTTTTTAGTCCATATTATTATTCAAATAATGACAGATATAAAATTATAATAAACCATTTTAATAGTTATATTTGAGTATTATTTTAGCAATTTTGTAACATAATATACATATACATTTTTTTACAGAAATAAGGAAGATTTCTTATTTAACATGAATCCTAAATTGTTCCGGTAAATAAATGTTTATAAAAAGCCCAGTGTAAAACTGTAAATAAATGTATACATACGGTTTTTGATGGACAGGTGTTGTGTAATAACGAGTGTGTGCACGCCCCTTGGCCGCAACTAGAACATTCCCCTTGGATCTTGTCACTCTGCAGAATAAAAACAAAAGTAATAAAATTAGTTATTACTATAAATATAAATTTGTTTATATAAGTATAGGTACTCAATGCAAATAAAATATTTTGGACATTAAAATGTAGGTATTAAAAAAATATCATAGTAATTTATAATCAGTGATATAATGTATCTACCGAATAATTAATATTTATTATATTGATATTATAAAGATACGTTTAGTGAGTACTTATTCAAGTATACGTATAAGTACAGAAAATATATATTATATTAATTAATGTGTTATAATTGGACTCACTTTTCGCTATCTAATATCAAACTATGTAAAACAATTTCAAATTACAATAAACGTTTATGGACGGATATAAAATTATAAGACTGTATAATATTTTCCATCTGTTCGTTCGTGTAGGCTAATGCGAATTGCGTTTTGAATGAAGTTTATATGTAGACCAATAGCCGCAATAAAATAATTAAATTAAAGTTTTTTTTTTTTTTTAATTGAACCAAGTCAATCTTAAGGGGCCTCAACACCATCGTTTTTTTTTATCCAAAAACTACTTATTCTAATTCCAACGGTCTGACTCGTACGTGATCCGATAATAATTTTGAAAACATATTTCGATTTTTCATTACTTAAGAGGATGATCGATTCACATTTTTCATTTTATTTATTTTATATTATAATACATTTTAAATTTAAAAAAAAAAGTGCATCGATCATTCTCTCGTATACATGTTCTGAATATTTCAAATATTTTTTCAAAATTAAAATTGATGAAACGTTCTGATGGAATTAAGGTGCCTTTACACTGGCTCGTGTCGTTCATAATTTAAGACGTCGTGTTGAAAATCCTGCGATTTGATTGGCTGATCACTTTAGTTACATTTTTAATTGGCCATGTTACCAAATGTTACCGTATAGTTGAAATATATTCAACTTTGCCGTCGTGTAGTTACAATGGTATATTATTATCACTGAATTGTGGTTCGAGTTTATTGATATTATCCTTCCCGCATTTTCCCCCTAGACCAAATTCAAAATATCAAATGTAAAACTCAATAACAATATATATATATACTTAGTTTTTGGAGGACTCAGGAAGAAAAAATAAAAAAATGTAGGAAAGTCGATCTAATGTAGACATTACGAAAAATATTTAGATAAATTTTTATAATCTTTATCGCATCACTAGATCTTCGGTTTGTTGGAAATAGAAATAGTCTAAATTGCTATATTACATGTGTGATAGAGAGATACTGACAATCACTGATTTCAGTCCTTACTATCAAAAGTGAATCGACGCAATAATTGCGGATTGAAGACGAAAACAAAATTGTCGTTTTGACACGTCTGTACAAAGTACGAACAATCGTATATAATATTATATCAAACATTTTATTGTTGCTTTTATTTTTTTTGGATTTTATACAATTATATATCAATTATGAAATTATTTTTCCTTTTGAAGAAGTAAGCCAATTATAAGATAACTTAATATTACAGAAATACGTTTCGGAAAATGGTCGCTGTTCGTAAGGGGGGGGGGTATATGCACGCATGACCACGACAGTGGCGACAGCACGTGTCAGGAATAGTGGTTGTGACGGGTCGTATAACGTATATACTGCGGTCGTGGTATAATATATATTTATATCTGACCTTTTTTTTTTTTTAGGAATAATATTATGCCTCCCAGAATGTATTATATATTATTCCTTACGGCATTTTTTTTATATTCGGAGATATCGCTTGCAAATAATTTATTTTAAAAGCACATAAATATTTTATCTTTATTATCGCATATATTTTAGTTGTTCTATGTAGCTGGTATAGTATTATAGGTTCTTTATGCAGACTAGTAAAATGTTTTTGAAGCAAAAAGAAAAAGATTTTACAATTATTTACAAAAGAAAATATATTTTGTATGAAAATAATATTTTAGCTGGTAGATTGGGTTAGGTATTATATGTATTATACTATAATTAGTAGTGAAACAGCAAGTTTTAATAACAACTTTTGTTTAAAAATGTATTTTTTATTTTTTTTAAATTTATTTAAATAAAATTGGGTTTTTATTCATCTGAATTTATGTATGACAAGTTAATTATTTATTTTTATTTCGTAATTTTATTTATTAGCGAGGAATGAGTCAAGGGGAGGGGTTACAAATCCTTTACGGGATGGAGTCCCCTTTTACTCTCCATCAAGATATGTCTATTTTTAATTCTAACAAATATGTCATTCACGGAACGTTATATTTATTGTAAAATTAATAATAAAGATATGTGTTGCGGCGCGAGGAATTATTTATATAAAAGCGACTTGGATATGATAAATAATAATTGTTAATTAATTCGCAATCATGCGATTATTATTTATCAATATCAAACAAATATTTATTTTTCCTCTTATACCTACGCTATATAATAATATATTCACTCTCGTGTTTATACGTTCATACGAATAACTTTTATGAAAATTGTAGTTTTTTCTTTTGTGTACCCGCTCGGTAATTAATTCTTTTAATTCCATATATTTTATATTATTACATTAAGAATAATCAGTATTTCACACAGAATTTTTACACCGTCGTCCCCACTGGATATCGTGTTTTGGTTTTCGTTATCACACCCTTGTTGTCAAAAAACCGTATTAAAAGAAAAACTTATTAACATTTGCATCACCGAAATTGTGATCTTACATTTCGAAACATTTTTTCGATCAATATTTTACCGTACGCTGGAATGATTTTTCTCGTACATTTTTTATAAAATCATCGTTGGAACGTAAGTACCAATTGCGGTACCTACTACCTACACGCTATTTTCATGTCCATCATTCATTCAATCACTTACTATTGCTAATTTCAATGTTGGATTCGTTCGCCTTTGAATTTGATCAATTTGCATATTTGACTTCAGGATAACGGAAGTTAGGAACATCGCATATAGGTAGGTAACAATTTCAGCATAGTTACGTTGGTAAAAACCACATAGTGTGCCCGACCAATTATCAAGGTAAAAATGTCTGTAATTTTTCTTTTATTGTTAGTCTTATTTGTTTTTTAATTATTATGCCATTGTTTATTACCGTGAAAATAAAGCAAATAATTTTAAGGGTTCTCGCGCGCGGCCGTTTTCCCGTTCCTTCTTAAATAGATACCGCATAGGTATTTTTTTTATATTTTTTTTTATTGTGATTTATACTATTTGTCTATTATTATTGTAAAATAAAGTTCACTATACAGTTACCATTGTTATTTGATTTTTTTTTTAAATATTCATTATAATTCTATGTTATCAACTTGCTAATTATTCCTTTAGGTCTATACTTTTTATATTATTTTTTAATGGTAAAAGAGATTGCTAATTATATTTATTAGCACTTTATTAGCCACAACAATATGATTTCCAAAAATTAAATTTGTTGATAATGATTACAAAAATAATAAGAAAATAAAAAACATGTTAAATATTTGTTTCCTCATTTCCATATTATTATTATTCCACTCTATTCTATGTTTTTGTTGAAGTTATTGTAGATAAAATATGTTGTAGAATATAGATTTCGTAGTTGTATAAAATAATAAATGAAAAATTATACGCATTCGAAGTTAAATTTATATGAAACGTGTTTGTAACTTATAGAAAAAAAGCAAATGCCCACAACATCCTTTACCTTTATAGTTATATTAATTAATTTTAAACGAACGCTATATACCTATACTCATTAATCATTTTTAGTTTTTAGTCATTGGTGAAAACATATTCATGAAAAACAAATTAAAATATTTACACAAGTGGTTTTAGAGTTAAAATATCTATTATAAAATAGATGAAAAACATCATTTTAGAGACGTGTACCTACTACGAGATTTCGCAAAATATTAATTCGCAAAAATATTAAATCCATTTTAGAAACTGAAAATGGATTTTGTACACACAATATTGATCGATAATATAGCGAAAAATCTTGATTAAGTTGTACCCAAAATGCTTGTCTTCTATTGATTTACCAACAGGCGTTACTTTAAAACCATTTTAAAATTGGTTTTTGTCTATTTTTCGTTAATGTATTTAAGACCAACACGGGACCAATTATATTTTTGAAATATATATTTAAATGCCTTTTAGTAGATAAATTTGTATTTTTCTTAAAATACGTTAAAATTGCCTATACAAAACCCCTTAAAAGTCGAATGTGTAGTAAATATACAAATAATGTATTTATTTATTTTTTACTATGCATACTTAGTTCTACATTTTAATACTTTGAATAAACAATAATAAAATATTCAAAATATAATCAATTTTCATTAGACGGGAACATAGATAATATGTGATTGAGTAATAAAATAATCTTCTTTTTCACTTTCGCCTTCTCTCCCGACTATTTAGGATCGATCATCCTAGTCCTAAATTTCTACTTAACTTAATGTCCCGCATTATCTTTACTTTCATCAGCCCTTTTTATATTGCTCGCAAACTTATCCATCCACTTATTTTTTGAACTTCTTCTTTACCTCTCCTACATACATTCCTTTTACTAATCTTACTGCCTCTGTCTATGTCCTACTTAAAATAGGCCCGAGCCATCTCAATATATTCTTTCTCATTTTGTCTACTGTTGAAACCACTCCCATACTATTTCTCATATACTCATTTCTAATTTTATCTTCTGCAGTAACTTCATACATCATATGTGATCGAACATTTTGGGAGGGTTAAATGATCTTTTTTTTTTGTTTAATTTATTGATATTGTAAGAATATTAAGAACATTACCCGGGTAACATTATTATTAATATATGTTTCGTCGTTATGAGATGACTATATAATAATATTAAGAACGAGTATACCTATTTCGTAATGATACAATACATATAGAAAAAAAGTAGATGAATACTTTTTTCATGAATCTATTTTGTGGCATGCCATAACTTTTAATAAAACTATAATTTATTATATATATTGAAAATAAATAATTATTTTTAATGAAGGCAATTATTTCGATTCAACTTTAAGTGTACAGGCGAAAATGTTCAAAGGATGTATTTCAAGTGCTGACAGAGGTATGGGGACGGCGTAGTCTTGTATTTTCTTCCACTTTAGTCCTATAGAAATGGCATGTGATCGAATAGTTTTATTATTATATAGTAGAAAAAATTCATCAGTAAAGTCTATTTGATATTATTATCATCGAATAATTTAATAAATTCTGTAGATTATACTCGTATAGTTTGTAATGAGTACTTGTTCTTTTTTTTTATAGCTTTTGTGTATAGAATAAAATGCTTCATTATTTTATATTCATCGATAGCAAACTAAATTGAACTATGATAGCTACTATATTAGATAAAAAAAGACATATAAGGTAGAGAAAAATATTTATTTAATTATAAATGATATTAAAAAAAATCTGAAAGCGAATTTTTAATCTTTTATGAACAACTATAATATAGAAAAATTAGGACAATTTTATATTCTGAATGAAGTGAGAAATTGTAAATAATAAAGAAAGTTATTATAATTACCTTTTTTTTCTTTTTTTAAATAATAGGGATGGTGGACCAACTTCCACTTTATGAACTGGATGACTTTTAAAAAAAGTAAATCGGAATGTTTAAATACCAGTAAGTTTAGTACAGGTACATGTTTTGAATATTAATTTTGAATTTTAGATTATATTTCTTGCCAAAATACTATTTGATATTTCGATAACTGACATTTTAATAATACTACGTTCGACCATATTATTATGTTGGACCAAAATAGCATCCAATTACATGATATTTCGATCACTCGACCTTTAACTATAGATAACCTTCGATTAAATGATATAATATTATATAATATGAATAAATAAACAGATTCATATAGTTATTCATGAAATCGATCATCAATATTATAGTTGGTTGCTTAAAATTTTGTTGATCAAATATAAATAGTAACTGATAGTTACAAAGTTAAAAAAAAATAGTGTAATTTTCTAACTTAATTAACTTACTTTATCGTTATTTGTAACTAATAACTTAACTAAATTACATTTTTTTATTAGTAATTAGTAATATAATTAATTAATTTTTTATATAGTAATTTGTAACTTATCTAAGTCATTTAAAAAGTATAAGTAACTTTTTCCGTTACTAAAATTTAGTAACTTGTCCAAAATTGCTAAATATAATGAGCACAATAGTTGCAGGTTTTATTGAAGATATTTTTGATTTAAGATGCCACAGCAGGTTCATGTCCAATATCTATCGTTTTCTGTACTTACTAGTCTATTAGTTTTTTGTACACAAATATAAATATATATATTTTTTGTAAATTTGTAAAAAGTTATTCTACAACATTAGGAACATACATATTATAATAATATGTTCGAAAATATATAAATATTTTATAAATCAAAATTTAATATAACAATTTCAATATAATATAATAATTTCAAATATGTAGTTATGTTATTATAATTATATTTTAAGTTATGTAGGTACATATTTTTATTTACACTTACATATATTTTATCGTGTTGATTTGTAATTTTGTATATAGGTAAAAAATATGTAGATAAAATTATTGTGTAAAAGTGCATATTTTTATTTAATTTTTACTATACTTATTATAGTACCTATTAAATGAAATGCGATTACTATAATTAAAAAAAAATATGCAATAGATTATGCGACAAACGTTGTAAACAATTTAACTATAATTTTCATTATTTTACAGTGATTGTAGGTGTTTATACATGAATATAAATATTTACAATTGATCAAAACAATTTAAATACGATACGTATCGCCAGTTTGTAAATAATTATGTTATGTAAAACATATTGCCAAGATAGTAAATGTGCGTCAGGTCCGTACTTATTATTGAAATGTATATATTATTAAGCATATTATGTCTATATGATGAAATACATTATTGTAATATACAGTTAAGATATAATTATATAATTGTGATATAGGTAAGCTTGCTAATAATTAATAGGTAATAACAAAATATATAATATAGCTTAAAAGTTTACATTTTTATTAATCATTTCTACAGGACTATTAATACTACATCGGTATGACATACGGTACATACTATTAAGCTTTGTGTTCAATATCTTAAATTACTTAAGAATTCCCAAAAACCTTACGTATATTGAATATTTCCCGTTATCCACGTAATTTTCGTAACTAATCTGATTCGCATCTTGTCGATTTAAGTAAAGCTGTGGGAATATCGAGAATAAAAAACAAAAAAAAAAAAAACAATTTATATCACCAGTCAATAGTATTGTTACTGTGTATCTCAGATATAATCATAAAAATAAAATAAAGTCTACAGAGTACAGACTTAAAATACACACTCGTATTACTTTATGTCGATGTAAAGTTATATTACCTGTGCGTATAGTACCTACATTAGTATGTGTAAAATGTACTTATATAGATGATACTTTTAGCTAAATAACATAGCAATACATTGTATATAGTGTTGGGTACTTTTAAAAAGTAATTAAATTACATTACAAGTCAGTAGTTACATCACATACAATAATTTAATTACATATTCAAGTTACTTTACTGAATTACTTTAAAAGTAGGTAACGAAGTCACTATTTTTTTTTTCTAATAAAGCGTTAGCGTTGATAATAGTTATGACATTCGAGGAACGTCTATATCATAGATATATAATTTATTATTATAATAAGTACCTATTTAATTTAAATTTGGCAAAATTCATATAGATAGCCCTAAGTTTTCCTATAATATAACTTGGCGTAGAAAATTCTTAGTATAGGTACATTCAATTGGTCTAATCTACCTATTCAAAAATACAAGAATTTATCTTGAGTAAGATTTATTTAAGTAATTTTTTAGTGAAAAATATTATTGTTTCCATTATTTCGTAGGTACCATATAGGTAGTCATAAAACGGTGAAAATTTGTATTGATATAACATCTGACATCAGATGCACCTATATAGTAGGAAATAATAAGCACTGACCGCTTTACTATCTAGCGAAACCACGGTCAGAGTAAGGTAATCTGACTGTGGTTTCATCGTCACAACTCCTCGTGGTGTTAGATGGGCAACGTCTTCGGACGGCTAAAGTGACTGAGCGTTTGGACAGGACCGCGGGCACGCGGCTATCATAAGAACCCGTCACCCGCCTGTACTACGCTATGGACACCACGGTGCCACTGGTGCAGAGACCGGTAACTGGCAGACGCGGTGGCGTACGGCGTCGACATTCTAAGGTCATGTAAAAAGCTACTCCGGGGAGGGTGAAAGTCTCACCGATGCAGAACGGTCGGTGCCCCCCCTCGCGGCGCCTGGTCGTATACGGTCTACGGGTCGTGCGGCTGGGCGACGTCGGCGTAGGACTCGGAGGGGCTGTCCTGCAGGACGATAGTGGTGACCAAGCGGGTCTGCGTAACGGCCGAATGGCCCTGTGGGGTTCCTCCCGGGACGCACGATCCATCTACCGGTGGACACCATCACCGGAGGTCGGCCCTGACCCGAAGCAGGGGAAGTAGTTACTAGATACTGCGGCTACACTGCAGGGGTTATCTCTGACCCAGCAAGCCGTTTCGGTCCAGTACGATACCCCCGGCACACGGTAGTGGTATCGGTGTTCGTCGGCCCTATGTCCTCTTGAGTAACGGTCAGCCCCATTTACATTTGACGAGCGCTCGGCCGAGACAGTGATCTCGGCCGAGCACTCGTCACGTCTAAACACAATATTTAGTACTCGGCCTAGTGCTCGGACGAGCGAAATGACCGAGCGAGTGAATAGAAACTGTTTCTATTCTCTGGGCCGAGCTACCAAGACGTACTGTATTCGGCGTGTCTAAACCACTAGCCGCTGTCATCTAGCGGGTAGTTGTGAATTCATTGCGGTGTTAAATTGTAATCGTTTATTGCACTTTTTTTACTGTCAAATATTTTATTTATATTTAATATATTTAATTATTATTTATATTATATTTAATATCAGTATGAACCGTCATCGTAAAATAAAACAAGTTTTTAAGGAATACGTAAATCAAATCACGCCTATGTTGATAGAATTATTGGAAGATGAGTATTCAGAAAAGAGGGACCGGATATGGACAAGAAAATGGATATTACGTCGAGGTACGCACGGTGCATCAGTTGGACTTCTCAGAGAACTAGAAAGTGAAGATATTACCGAATACAGGTTATTTATGAGGATGAGTGTTGAACAATTTGACCTGATTTTACAAAATATATCTGATAAAATTCAACGATCAGACACAAGAATGAGGGAAGCTATAACAGCAAGGGATAAATTACAAGTGACCTTATCTTTTTTGGCAACTGGAAATAGTTACCGAACTCTTCAACATATTTTTCGAATGCCCAAACCATCGATATCTAAATTTCTTCCGGAAGTTTTAGATGCCATATACGACTACTTGAAGGATTATATTAAGGTAAGAAAGTACATACATTTTATATAAATATCAAAATGTATTCAATTTATATAATATTATATATTATATAAATAAAAAACACATTATGTTAAATTATTTACTATTAATTATGTATTATTAAACAAAAAAAAAAACAATTAACATTTTACTTTTAAATTTTGTAGGTCCTTTAAATTATTAACAAAAAAAATACATTTCTATTACTGGTTATGTTTAAATGTATGAAAAATAACTCTGTTTAACAAATCATTTTGATTTTTACTATCCCACTTCGATGACATTTCATTTTTTTTTTTAAGGCTTTTAAGGCTTTTTTCACACTTAAGGCTTTTAAGGTTTTTTAACAAACAGTAACAAAAAGAAAGATCGGCACAAACAGAATTCAACAAACGACTATACTATACTGCAATATACTACACTGCAATACACAAAATATACTCGCTACGCGACGCTCGCGTAGCTGCGGGTTTAGACATGTCGAATACTGTATATACTGTATATTTTGGGTAGTGTGAGTAGCAATTCGGTACACCGAGTGAAAATGCGTGTAAACTCTGACTCGGTCAATATTTATATTCGGCCGAGCAGCAAAACGAGTTACTCGGCCGAATACTCATCAAATGTAAATGGGGCATTATGCCATAATAGAAGGTGGCATCGGGCTGGAAACGGCAAAAACCGTCCAGACTCAAGAACACATCTGACCGCTTTACTATTTATTTTCGTACTTATGATTTTAAAATAATAACGAGCGACTATACCTACTCACAATAATAATAATAATAATATCTAATAAAAAAACTTGATATTATTAAATAAGATATGGGCTGTACCATATAATGATAATAATCATGTGTTATTCAGATTTGACAATACATTTTAGTGGCTTAATTAATTTTCTTGGTCTTTTATAATTTAAAATAATATTGTAAAAATTTGCAACGTCAAAAATATCATGTTATTTATCGTGCAAATGACATTTAAATAGTGATTGAATGACATTTGCGTTATTTACTTTAAATAATAAGTAATCCAATTACTACTCCGACACTTCGTTACTTAAAAAGTAATTGCGTTAAAGTAACTTGTAACTTAAGTTAAATTACTACCCAACACTGATTGTATACTATATTATTGATATATATATATATATTGTATACTATATACCTAGTCTAAAATTCAACAATGAACAAATAGTCGTTTTTTAATTTAATTTTAACTTTTATTATCAAAATCTGAGTTAATAGATTGAGAAGGTTGGGACAGGTTTTAAGGAAGGAAGGGACAGAGGTAGTAGAATTGGCGAAGGAAATGTGTGTAGAAGGAAAGTTGGGAGGAGAAGGATTTAAAAAGAGGAGGTTGGATATGACACAAATGTTGGCCCCTGTAAGTGAGAAGATGCGGGAGATCGAGTTAAGTGAAAATTTAAGACTAGGCTGACCGACCCTGTGAATAATATATATTGAAGTATTGAAAGTGAAGTCGAAAGAAAACAAGAAGATTATCGAAATTGTTTGGCATTGTAACTATATCAGTTATAGAACTTGGAACCAATAGATTTCCTGTTAGAAAATAAATATATCATTATTATGTGACATATTTTGGTATGAACTTTTGAAAATTAAAAAATGCGTATATTATGTAATATATGTGAATGTTTACCATAACAGTCTCATGAAATTAATATTGTGTCGTCATAGGATATAACACACGAACATTCTAGACCATCGTTATATATATATATATATACATATACATTATACATACGTGTATATTTTTTTTTATCATTTTAATATTAAAATGTAAATGTAATAACGTTATATTATAAGATATTTTCATTTTTCAAGTAAAAAGTTTCTACGGCACATTAACTTTGATATATCTCAGTAATAGCTTTTTTTATTCTTTTTTAAGGATATTTTAATATATTAATATACACCTATATATATATATTTCTTGTAAAAGTGTATGTTGGATTTTATTTTTCTAGGTTATTATCTTCAAGTTACTCTTGTGTTAAAATGGTTGAAAGCGATAATTATTTCATTGATTTAAACCTAAAATCATGAAAAAATCAAGGACACTTTAATACTTGGAATTTTCCGATTTTAGTTATAAAAATATAATAAGATCCTGTAGGTTTTTATTAGATAACGTTGAAAACACAATTTTGTATTTTTGTTAAAAATTTCAAAAGAAGGGGATTTCTTTTTTGGAAATTTACTAATTTGCTAACCTGTATGAAAATAAAACAAAGTATGAAATACTTAGTAACAAAGTATTACTATTTATTATTAAAGTAGTAGTAAAGAACTTTTAGACTCTTAATGCATTTGCAGAATTAAAATTCGAATTTTGTAAGTAGGTACCCTAATTTTGTCAGGATTTTTGGTCTAAATCAATGAAAATAAAATAAAATATTTTACATTATTTAATCACGATTACTTGTACAATTTACATGCACGTGTGGACATGCGGGCAACACATTGGTCTGATACACACACTACAAAGATGGTTTACTTATCACCATAGAACATATTTAGTGAACATTACAGCAGTGACACGGACCAAAAACATGATCGTATATTCGATTATATAGAGTACCACCACAGAACATACATGATCATAGGAACGGTTTACAGGTTTACCATTGTTGTTGGTTGGAAATCCTCATAGATAGTGGACATTATTTTGTAATATAATAAATTGAAAAATAAAGAATTTGATAATAAAAAATTATAAGTACCAAAATAAGTTTGTTACTCAGTGGTTCATAAATAGTATGGATAGAACAAATCAGTCATGTTAAAAAAAAATGGCTCATATAAATGCACGTCACATAGATATAATATAACGAGTAAGAGAATCCGGGAAGGGGATTTTTTTATATCACCTCCCCCCCCCCAGACGGACATCGTAAATACGCCACTGATACACTATATAAACGTAAGTATATGTGCGTGCATATACGTCGCTAATAAATTAATGTAATTTAGTGGTTTTGCCAGTATAATAACGATACGATTGAATAAACTATAAAAAATAAAATGGTAAAATCTGAATAAGTGAATAAGACTCTATATATAGCTATAAATTATAATTAGACCATCATATATTAGGTACCAATTAAACATAGTATTTTACTTTTTATTTTATTTTTTACAATTTAACCATTTTTTACAGTAGGTAGGTAAATTGATAAATGATATAATTTTAAAAGTATCCATTGAGGGGAAAAATAATAGAGGAAGACTGTCTCTCTCGACCGAATCAGTAGATTAATAAAAAAACGTTTAATCGTGAATCATATTGAGAACCGAAAATAAAAGCGGAAAAGTGTGAGAAATGCAGGGAAATTGCTGCCAATATTTTTTTGGCCTTTTATAGCAAAAAGAAAATATAACCCAACGAACTGCACCGTTTCAGAGTTATATTGAATAAAGGCTGTTTTGTGCTGTTTTATTTTGATTGTATTTTTCTAATTTTTATTTTAATATTTATTATATATATATATATATATATATATATACCTATTTATATTATCGCAATTTATTATCAACGATCAACAAATATTTTGAGGATTTTCCTCATATATATATTTTCATCATATTTGTGAATTATCTTAACGCTGTGTGGGAATATCAATGATACATATAGGTATCTATTGAACAATTCTAAATTCATATGTATAAAATTGGCGGGCCCCTTTTCTGCCAAAATCATACCTTTTCTTTTTCCTCCAAATTTAAAAATGGTCGATTCACATATCCTCCAAAACCGTACCTTTCCCTTTTCGGCCGATTCATTTTTCCGCCAGGTATAAAAATCTATAATATGTATAATAATTATCTTCCTAAATACGTAGCGGCTCGTAGTTGAAATATCTACTATATATTATATTTGGTAAAAAATAGTACGAATTATAATGTTGTAATACATTTTAGTGTATAATAATTTTGTAAATAAAGAAACATAATATTGATCCTAATAATAATATTATTAAAGTAATATTTTGGGAGTAATAGAGCTGTATACTTTATAGTATATAGGTGCACTATTGTTATGTTCTTTATAGCATATAGTTCCCCATGCACATTATGTGCATATAGGTATATTTGGTGCATCGTAATCGCGTATCGGTATATGATAAACTGCAGCATGTTGTCAAACACGTATTGTTAATTTAATGTTTTACATTATTAACGTACACTATTTGTTTCTAATCGTACACTATTGTATTATCAATGATAAAATGTTTGATAATCCAACTTTGAAACCGGTCGTCATTTGATCTAATATACTTAACAAGTATAATGTGTGATTTCGTACCGTGAACGCTTAAACTCGTACCGAAATTCCGGGATTCTGTATTGTTGTGTTTATATTTTAATTTAGTTAATTTAATTTATATTTTGTTTAAAGTGTAAAATAACTCAATTTATCGAAAGTAATCGTGGTAAACCGTCATTAATTTTAAATTACAAATTTTGTATTGGGTCGATTAACAAGTCAACTGGTTCAACACGTTGGCGATGCATTCAAAAAACTTATAAGGTGAAATCGAACACTGAAAATAACGTCGTTGTACAGAATTATTGTGAACATTTATTACATAACCACGAACCTTGTACTCGGGCAAAGATAGTCAGGCAAATTATTAATACTTCGTGTAAACTGAAAAAAATTGTGACTACCGATTTTCAATAATAAATAAACATTATTGTAAAATCACAAAAAAGGAATAGGTACCTTAAATATATTGTAATTTTTTATGGTGTGTATTTATTTTTATCTATATCATATAATTACTGTAAAAAGTAGGTAAGTACCTAGTACAATACTGAGGCGTGTTTTCGCGGTTAACCAGGTTAAGTTATTTTGTCTTATCTACAACCAAAATTGATTGTTTATAAAATTTAGTAACCAAATTACATTTGGTTAATCTCGAAAACACGGTTCTTATACATGACTGATTTCAATTTGTAATAATAATAATTGTATTGTAATAATATTCCTAATATTTTATTATTTATTAAAATGAAAATAATGTTTTTTTTTTTAACAAATCTGTACTTACTTATTTTATTTAATAATTGAATGTTCTTCACTAATAAGTAAATTAAACCCTGTATAGGTATATTATTATACTAGCTGTCATTATATCTGAGTTCGTAATTTTAATTAGGTAGTGTAGAGATGTTTATAAAATAATGATATCTATTATTGTTACTATCCATTGAATAGTATCGATTTTAATACTTGGCGGAAAAGTGAATCGACTTTTTTTAGATTTGGCGGAAAAGTGAAGGGTATGGTTTTGGCGAAAACGGGTTGTGTCCGTATAAAATATCATTATAGATGGTATATATGTATTCATAAGCAAAATATGTTCGAAATAAAATATGTAATATTAGACCTTACTTGCGCTATTTGTTTGTAGTCCTGGTCTTTGTTTTGATGTACAATGGGCAACGGCCAGTCAGATCGTTTTCGTCCAACGTAGTTAACTAACACAAACTCCAATAAACTAGCATATATACAGCACATACAAACGCCGTCCCAAACATTCATGGCTGTTAAATTGGACACTACCGGGAGAGTACTTCGGAAACCGTTTGATGTAGTGAAAAAATTCAACATTGTAGTCACACCTAAAAAAAAACGATTTTAAAATACAATATAATATATATATTATGTAATATTTTTTCAGTTTTGAAATACGACTATATTATACGCCGTTCCAAAAGTTCAGTTTAATAAATGTTTCTCACCGGTACAAATCTAAAATTAATAATTACGAAACTAATTCCTATTTTAATTATTAATTATTTTTAAATTAAAATTATATACCCATATAGGCACCCAATAAATAAGATACGGAAACACTATAAATTATTGAGAGAAATTGTGACAATTATGAAATATTAGTCTATAATGGTCTAGAATATATAACAGATAATGCTTTAGTTGAAATTTGAAATTGTAATTTTTAAAGTTCAACTTTATTTATTTATTAAATATACGCGGGGTGTCCATATAATATAATTCCAAAAGACAAAAATATTATACTTGCAAGGAATATTGCAGTGTTTAATATTAAACATATATTAAAAACGAAGGGTGTGTACTTTTGAAAGAATTAATATATAGTTAAAGTTATACGGAACGACTAAAATAAAATACCTATCATAACTCTTGCAGGCACCGCATTCCATTCGAGAAAGAACGTGATGAACGATGAAGTCACCAATATTATACCCGGTATGAAGACCGTAGTGAAATAAAACGCTCTGTCTCTGGTAAAAATCAAATCCACTTGAAGGCAGCTATAGTTTCCTAATAAATATAGTAAATATACATTTTAAAATGATAAATTAATATATGTATCAACATTATTGTATTATCTACAAAATATAAAACCTGGATAAATCAATGGGTTTTTTGAACTTATATAAGTCAAGTTAAATTATTAATACAAGTTATGTACCTCGATAAATGTTAATTTTAATCTTAAATGTTAAGGGGATTTCACAGTCCTCACCATCGTGTTTTTTGGTCAAAAATTTCTCAATTTTGAAAACATAAAGATTATTTATTGTTTATTCGAGTTACGTTTTTCATTTTATATTTTATATTATAATAAAAATTATTAAAAGTTTTAAAAATTTTAACACACGTATATAATTAACCAATAACAATTTTTGAAAGGTGCCTCGATCATATTCTGTCGTCATCTATGTTAAAGAAAATTCAAATATATTTTCAAAATTAAAATTTATGCACACGTTGTGACATTTTGACGGAATTAAATTGTCTATTTGGTTGTAAAATTGATTGCTGATATGTGCATATATACTCTCCATATACTTTTAATCTCGGGTTATTAACATTAATAATCGTATTTGGCACATAAGCATAAATCCATACATTCAAAGAAGAATAAATTGCCTATATAATACTCTCTAAAATCGCGTGGTGTGTAAAAGCTCCTGAACTTAAAATATGAAACCAAATATTTAACTGAAGTTAAGTTAATTTAAAAATATGTTTGTTGTACAGAATCTGCGATTTATTATAATACGATTCTTGTTCTCGTAAATGACAAATTACTATGAATTCGAATATTTACTAGGGTTTATTTCCAAAAAATTATACCTAAACCTAAAGAATAGAAATTGTTTTATGATAATTTGAAATTTACTCAACTGATATATATTTAAATCCAACTCATTAGTTGTAAGTTAATTACTAATTAGATCTCATTAAGTAAAAAAGTTAAAAATAATATACCTATATTTTCAATTTAGTTTAACTTAAACTTTTTAACGCGTTAAAATGTCCAGCCTTACAAAATCTAAAGTATTTATAATTAATAATATCATAATTAGTATATTTTAATATTAATGTATGCAGTAAAAACTTCATGGACGAAGTCGTTTTGTTTAGATTAAGTGCAAGAATGTATTTAGAAGAGAGGAGATTAATCATTCCCATTTAAACTATTATTAATATAATAATATAATATAATATATATATATATATATTTTTTAAATTTATTATCTTTATTCCCTTATGAAAGTTTCTCATTGGGACTGTAATAATTTATACTATTACCGAAGTATTGTTAATTATTAATAATTTATTGTTTCAAAATGCATAAGTAAGTGCATTAATATTATGAAATTCCATAACATTATCAAGTACAAAATAAAATAAATTACCTCTCCAACTGCCAGTAGACGGACATTCGGTCGTATGATTTCTGTCTAAGTATGCGTTTAAAGTTTTTAACGATGGTGACTTCTTCAACGTGCTTTCATCATTTTTCCACACATATTTTATAGCTGACATTTCGTAAGATACTATGTAAAAATAAAATACAACAATCAATACTAACGAAAAAACGTAAATAAAGAATATAACACAATATTAAGCGTATTTACGACTTTTTCATCTCGTAAAAAATATGTTTTATTAAGTATATATAGATTTATACTATATAGTATATATATATATGTATTTCGATGACATTATATAGTTTAAGCCAAAAACATTTTGTACAGAGCGGCTTCGTAAAAACAGATAAATTTCGATTCGTTGTAAATTGTTTATAAGAAAATCAATTGGTTATTTTATTTATCACTTAATAGTATAATAAAGACGTTAGTAAAATAAAATATATTTACTGCTTTCCATTGAAAACGTGCACTGCGGATCATCGAATGGAAATATGTTCAATATACCTTGACACGATAGGATCAAATGACGCCTGAAAAAATTGTTTTCTCATTTTATATATAAGTATACACACTTGACACTACACATAATATTATTATTATAAGTGTTGAAAATATATATAGTTTTGAACTTTATTGTCGTGGAGGATAAAATGAATCTTCACGCCCACATTCCTTTTATTAACAATACCCAAATTTTATAGTTAGAACATTAAATCATCTATATATTAAGGACGAATTGTGATGGCAAATATTTGTATTACTAGCCAAACGAATTTGTAGGATTTATTATAGAAGATTTATTATCCTATTTATTATCTA
This sequence comes from Pemphigus obesinymphae, assembly GCA_025469235.1. Classification (NCBI taxonomy): domain Eukaryota; kingdom Metazoa; phylum Arthropoda; class Insecta; order Hemiptera; family Aphididae; genus Pemphigus; species Pemphigus obesinymphae. The sequence goes on along the minus strand of JAIPRL010002357.1, from coordinate 8,245 downwards.
GACCAGGCGTTCTCAACTGAGGGATCTAAAAGTGGGACGTGAGCAAGTTTTTGGCGAATCATAAAAATAGCCTACCTACCTACCTACATAGTTATGTAGGTACCTACTACCTACCTAGTTCAAATTGCGAAATTCTTTGATATTTTGATGATTTTGAATGATGATTGAAAATGAATAAATAATCGAATTAATACATTGTACATAATATATTAATACATTTTATATCAATACATAGAGAAAAACATTTTTGATGTGATTTGATCTTTTTTTTTTTTTGTATAATGTTAATTTTTTATCTATACCTACTATTGATCGATCATTAAAAATTGATAACAAAATACGAAAATGAAAAAAAATCCTCTGAAATGACACGAGTAAAGCGTTTGTTCCTTATTTTATACCATTATATCAATAATAATATAGATAGGACTAGAATGTGAATGTATAAAAATCCACAAACATGGGTATTTTTTTTTTAAACAGATTTCGAGTCTACGTAAGAATTAAAAAAAAGTGTTCATATGAGACTATTTTAAAATTGTTTTTAAGGGTTAGATCAACAACTTTCCGTTGTTTAATTTTCATTTTTTTTCAAGACTCGATTAAAGTTTTTTATACATACTATATAAAAAGCGTGCGCGTGTATTGCATATTTTTAAGATTTTCTTTGAAAGTGGGTCGTACCTATATAGAACGTTTATGGAACCCCGACCTAGGCACGTAATTTAGCTCATTTGACCTTTTAACATCTGCAGGCCACTATAAAGTTATATAATTTTTACCTCATTAAATAGTGTACACTGCCGTTTCTATAGATTCGCAGTGAAAAGTGTACCGGTATCAGTGACGTTTTGAAATCGCCGTGCATGATGAAATACGTGTCCGGTACCCAAATGTCTCCGTGGTGATGAATAGCGTTCAGAAAATCATACCTACTTTGGTTTGAGTACCGTAAACGAGGGTCGTACCATTGTTGTTGTAGTAAAAATTCAACCTCGTATTTCTAGACGGTACATACGAAATATGAGCCGAGGAAAAAAAAAAATAGACGATTTGATCTTACCAAACTTGACTCGTCGGGCGAGGCCAGACTGAGCAATAGTACACTGACGTTCACCAATAAAGGCACTGTTCAAATATATAATAATTATGTATTATTTTTAGTGAAATATAATATCGATTACCGGAACACATACTTTTACGAATGGGATGTCTACTGGACGATGGAAGTATCACCCTTACATCTTGAGGAGTTCTCATTCCACAACAAAAATCTTGATCTAAACACGCGTACAATAATTATGCCGTAATAAATAATATATTACCTAATTACCTAATTTAAGTTGTAATAATTTTTTATACATATTTTTAAAAATATTTATCGAAGGGTTTTTTTTTTGTTTTTGAATTTTACAACATCATATATCATAGTTTACACGCAGTGTTTTGAAGCTATTTAAAACGTGTTTCGAAAATGGTCGTATTATTTATATCTGTTTATTTAGACATTATAAAAAAAATAAGAGAATATTACAATGAATAAAATAATTCACGAGTTATATTTTTAAACCAGCTTATAGAATATATAGTATATTATATACTATATTGTAGGAGTCTAATGAGTAAACTAGAAAATCATTTTAGTTGGCATTTAGTTGGGCATTACATTGCACATAGTATTGTATAAGTTATGAGGTTTGTGAAATAATCGTTGCCAATTGATAACGTTTTCTGAATTTTAAATATAATGGTAAGAAAATGCTCGAATAAAAGACCAAAAACTGATGTGAGATAATTTTGTTTATTTTTTGCATCAATGTATATAAACAATCAACAAGGCATTACTAGTTCAAAAGTTGATATTTTTTTAAACCTTAAAACTCGACTAGTTAATTATTCTTTTTTAGTAAGTAATTATAATTTAACTAGTTTAAATTATAATTATATTAATAAAACTTTTTATCGTTTATCTTCATAATCATGGTAGTAAGTAGTACGTTTTTTCCAAGAAAAGATATTTTTAAACAAACATGGATATCTCCGGATGCAAAAACTAAAAACCAAATTGACCACGTTATTATTAATAGAAGACATAAAACATGCATAACCAATGTAAGAAGTTACAGAGGAGCAGATGGTGATTCCGATCATTATCTAGTAATCACGAACCTTGTTCCAAAGTTGTCAGTGAGCTGGAAGAAGAAAAAACAACATAAGACAAGAACTAAAAAATTCAGTGCCGATAAAGCAAAAAACCCAGCAGAAGTCGAAGCTTACCAAATTAAGTTGGCTGACATACTTAATAGAGAAGGTGTGCTACAGAATGACATTGAAGAAGCATGGATAAAGATCAAAGAATCAGTGAATGAAGCCGCAGAAAACTTACAAGTCTTGGGATCGAAGAAAAATAACAAGTGGTTTAATATAAAATGTCATGAAACAATCAGAGAGCGCAACTTATGCAGGATTAACATGCTACAAAACGCTACACAGGAGAACATACATGCCTACCAAAATGCAAGGTCTAAAGCAAGTAAAATATTAAGACAGAGTAAGAGACTAGCTGAAAAGAAACTGATAGAGGACATTGAAATATACAAAAGGAATCCGAGATTATTTTTTGAGAAATGTAAATACATAAAACAAGGTTATAAAGCAAGTTTGTCAATAATAAAGGATGATCAGGGAAACCTTATAATAGACACTAAGAAATGTGTTCTGCACTTTATGGAATTTTTTAAGAGATTTTTAAATAGTATACAAGATAACATCACACCCTACGAAAAAATAATCTACCATACAGCGG
>JAIPRL010002356.1:11632-61463 GCA_025469235.1 Pemphigus obesinymphae | reverse complement strand
AAAAATGAGAAATCTTAAAAAGTTTTTTTTTTTTTTTTTTTTTTGAAAAACACGATTATTTTTACTACTTGCAGGCAGCCTATACGATGAAAAATATACGTATATATTATATATTATGCGTATAGCAGCTGCAGCTTTATTATAGTTATAGGTGATAATAAACACGACGCGGTTTTTTTTCTTTCCATTTATTTGTACTCGAAAAAAAAAAAAAAAAAAACTTGTGCCCATATATAATAATAATAATAATAATAATATAGGTAATGTACAATATACAATATAATATGAGATATTCCCGTTGAGAATCGCACGCGTTTTGTAACCGCAATAGTGGGTCGACCGATAACCTGCGGATCGCATTGGTAATAATAATAATAACGACACCGGTAACCTAATTAACGTTTTGCCAGAAAGAAAATATTACGCTACATGTTATATATTATATTATCGTACGTTTCTCGTTGATAGTACTGATATATAACACACTGTGCGCGTACATTATTATTATCAGTGAAAACCGGTCAACAAACCCGACGGTATAATACCGCGCCGGTCGTCTATTATAATGTTATATACCTACTCCGTTAGGACTTGTATCGCGATTTTTTCGTTCGAACTTTGGATTTCGCCGTTGATCGGTAAACTTGTTTGTTGTCTGTATTATTATTTAACCGCAGTAGCCGATAAAATATTATAATGTTCGTACGTCTGCTGTGTAAATCGGCGGCAGCAGCTGTTTAACACGTATTTTTACTGTAAAATCGCCAATCCTACAAACATTATCAACGTATACCGTTCGATATGCATAATATTACGTATACGCCAAGTTTTGATTCCGTCAGAGCTGGAGAACACGCGCTGTTGTGACGGAACGACACTGGGAAATCGCTCTGCGCACGAATTCAGACGATTTCATATACATATATATATATATATATACAAAATTCAATTGTTTGGAGGACGGCGTATTTCGAAGAGACAATCTCGTATTAAAAAAAAAAAACAAAAAAAAATTATTACAATTTGTTTAAGAAAAATGGTGTTTTATTCAGGAAATAATTCACCGGTCGTTTTTGAACAATTGTCGTCTACGAATTTCACAATAAGAATGTTATGACGCAAAAGAATCATTTTGAAATTGTTTTTACTTCTCCCGTAAATTTGTGTTTTTTACATTTTACATTTTTTTTTTTTTTAAACGATCAAATAAGTTTGATCACTGTAGGGACTGTTAACTATAAATTACTTTTAATACCAATTCAAAATTATTTTTATCGTTAGATTTTTACAGAGGTGTATTATACATTTTATCCCGGATACGCTTCAGAATAAATTGATATATCACAGTAATATGAATTACCATAATACATGCGAAAACTCGCCAACTTTGTGTTTACAGAGTATGATGTACCTACGCTAAATGAGTAAACTATAGTAAATGGATATAGGTACGTTCAGTGCTCGAATTGGACACAATTTAGAAAAGTAACGCGAAAGTATAATTAAAAAATGTCCTAAATAATCAAATTTAATATTAACTGTCAGAAAAAAAAAAGTTTAAAGTTTTTCCTTTAAACTCACCGTAGTCCACTGGAAATTCTATAGAAAAATAATAAACATACTTTTTTATTAATAAGATAAACATGTAAAGACATATATATTATATCATTACGTATTAACTTATTATGTCTATACCACCTATATACGTAATATCATTTAAAATACTCGAAGTTAACAATTTGTTTTTTTAGTTAATATTTTACGTAATATATGTTTAATTGTTAGATAAATTTAGAAAATAACGAATCCTTTTATTCCCCTCAATTCTGTGACCTTTTCTTTTTAACCGAATATAGAATTGTTGAGGTTTATTTTTAAGTTTTAGACCCAAAATTTGTACACGAAATTTAAAAACAATTCCTCAAAGAACAAAAAACTAAATATATAATATTGTAGTTATAAATCAATAATTATTTTTCTCATTTTCTATTTCTATTTAATTTAATTATATATTCTTAATAGTACCTATGTATTCTATTTAAAATATTTAGAAGAGGTACATTAAATTGTTTTTAAAAAGAGGTAATCCGTGATCCACATCCTTCCCTAAATCAAGCACTAGGTACACCATATAAATGCACATACCTCCCTCCCTCCCCCCACCAAAAAAACACTATTTTAATTGCAGTACCCATTCATAAAACCACTTAAAATTAAACGTTCACTTATTTATTTAAGTATAAACATTAAAATAAACGTATTTAAATACTTAAAGAAAAATATATTATTTTAGAAGTATTTTCTCTATTTATGCTTCGTTATATTGTATTACTTTAATCTATAATCACTCGTATTTAATTACTTTTAGGTTACTAATGATAATTTTAGATACCTTTTAGAAACGAGGATACCATTTTGTCCGTCCGTAGTACATAGTTACAATAATTGTTGATTTGGTTACCAGGGAGATAGATATTATTCGTTGTTTTATATTTTTATATTTTTGTTTAAAATACGTGTAGAAACCGGGAATTCAGCACTCTAACAATGTATGTGGACATTCCGAACTTGTTTCAATTTAAATGAATTGCATATTTCATTGATTTTTTTTCGAAATTCCATTTATATAAATTATTATTTATTAAAACTTTCAACATAAAAAAAAATCCAAATGAAATTTATATCGGCGATAAATTTGCAGAGGAATGTACAATACTCGTATTTTAAATGCAATAACATATTAATGATTAATAATAATGAATAGGATTTATTAGAAATTATGTTTAGGATTTTTATCAATAAATTATAATGTATTTTGCTTGTATTAGTATTTGAATATTTAAATAGTCAATGATATTTATATTATAATATTAGAAAATTATTTTATTTTTAATCTAAATTTTGGAATGGAATGTGTATTTTAAATACGGTTTTTTACAAGACTGACTACGTTTGTATTTAGACGAGACAAACCAGTAAACAGTTTGGAAATTTCCGGCATTTCCTTGAACGTCTGCGAAAATATCCGAGTAATTACTATAGAGGTCATCATGCTACACAAACAAAATAAATAAACTCGATTAAATGTTTTTTATTTTTTCTTTTAAACATAGTTGAATGATGAAAAACAAAAACTAAAAAATTTGTCCAGATACAGATGGTAGAAGTTAGCCCATTATCCCTTTGGTCCTCGGGCAGGATATTGTATTATTATTATTTTATATTTGAGAACAAAGATAAATCATTGCATTTTAAATTACTGTTTTCCCTGTATTTATAAAAAAAAGTCCGTTGTTGAAGAAAATTTTCCTTTATTCTTAAAAATACTAAAACCAATTTCCTATAAAAAAAAAAAACTCTTTACTTAAAATCACAACTCCTTGTACCCCCAAAAAATATATAAATACACAAAAAAAACCATATCATTATAAAATTAATACATTCCTGCCTTTACTCAAAATCTAAAGTTCAACATTTCAAAGTAAACTATTTTTGAACTATAAGGGATTTACGAGTAAACAATATTAAATAAATATATAAAAAATAATAAACAATATAAAATATTAAATTGATCGTATTATATAATCATTATAACCTATAATGGGAAATTTATCTTCTGATTATGATTTCTGAATGACGTTTTTATAATGTAGTTTTTTGTTTTTCCTGAAACTACTTTCTGGATAAAAATAGTTTTATCCGAGAAAAGTTTATTTGATAGCAAATTCATTCTAGTCGATTGGATTTATCCAAGCATAGAGAAAAACCACTGAAAATTATGGAAAATTAATATAAATTCGGAGACTTGAAATTCACATCAAATATTTACTATAAAACTAAAAAAAATGTATTTTATATTTATTACAAAATTAAAACATATTAAATTTAACATCAATTAGTTACCTAAAAAGTTATACCTATCTTGTAACATAATATTTTTATAATATAGTATAATATTATTTTTTCTATATACTTCCTACATTTATTACATTTTATTTTTACAGTTAATTTATATAATTTATTTATATAGTTAATTAAATTTAACACATAGAGATTAAAGATTAACAATTCTCATGATTTTGTTGCACATAATAATATATTAGACGAAAATCAATTTTATATTAGTTCAATACACTTGGGCGGTGTTATAAAACTCTTCATTATAATTATAATAATAAAAGTAGTATCTATTATTACCTAAAAAATTTCACATTTTATTTTTTTGATTATTTTTGAAGAATGACTAAATCAAAAGTATAGGTTTATTTTTCAAAATATTAACTAAAATGTGCAAGTGTATCTCATATGAATAACTGTAGTACGTAACTACTTATAATTATTTATGTTCGTTTTATTAATGGATAATTATATATTAATAAAATATGCAAAACGAGTTATTTATAATAAAATAGTTTGAAAAGTAAAATGTGGTCAGATTTATTCTCTGTATTGTTGAATAATTTTTATTCATTTTCGGGGCAAACTTTACATTTAGAAAATGAAAAAATTAAATTTCTAATCAAGAAAATGTTTTTCTTTTTTCATTACCTATTTACTTATAATGAGTTAAAAACTTTAAAAATATTTATAAAATAATAACAACGAATAATATCGTTTCGGGCGGATTCGGATTTGATATTATTTCACACAATTTATTTTTTCGCAGTTCGATCCCATAATACTATCACGATTTTTTTCCCAATGAAAAATAATATGAATATATAAAAGAATATACAGATATTACATCAGTCAGTTATAAATGTCAATATCGTAATGTGCACAGTTTATCGTAATTTACATTTTCGACTTGGTTTCGGTGAAAATATTATTTTATAACGGAAAAAAAAACCACGTCATTACCACTAAACGACAAAACACATTAATAAAAATCGTATACTAAACAATACGATTTTATATATACAACAACAACGACCGCATTGACGTGATTGCATTAAGGAAACGTTTAAAATACTATATTTATATTATAAAATATTATAGTGATGTTCCTCGGAAACTTGCCAAGCCTTTCAAAAAATATTATCGACCGAACAACGCATAATTATTCAAAATTAATAAACTCCATAAAATGTAAATCATTTTCGATTATAATAAATAATGTAATAATGTCTCACTGAAATTAATATAACTCTAAGTACGTAAGTACGTGTGACAAGTTTGTTTGTATATATAGATCGATACATCTACCGAATTGTATACCGGATAAACCACAGTACATTACCGTGAAAATATAATTTAATTTTTTTTTTTTTAGAGAATCGACTAAATATAATGCGTATATATTTTTTTAAACATACTTAGATATTAAACGAAAAAATAATAAAAACAATTTAAATAAAAATAAATGAATTATTCGTAGAATAACTGTAATAATTATAACTTTGATTTTGTGTTTAGAAAACTTATACTAGATGGAATTTAATAATATTCATTATCAAATCATGGCAATCGCATTCAGAAGCAGAAGCAGGAGAAAATTGAAATCATTACAGAAAAAGTTTGCTAATCAAGTTAGAAATATTTCTTCTTATTTTATTTAATTTTAATTAAATCCACTAGAATTAAAATTAATTTAATTTAAATATATTTATTTTTTTTTAAGATTACTAGATATGATATTTTCAAGCTAAAAATGAGGGTCAAATATGTAATATTCTAATAGCGAAATTTATTTGGGAACATTTATTTAATTTTTTGTGATTTTTGAAGTAATTAAGCCATTTTTAAAATATATTTTTAATATTTAGGTATGTATTTTTTTATCTCTTTCTAGAAATATGGTGAAAACTTTGATTTATTTTTAAAATAGAAAATAGAAAATTTACCCTTTAAAAATTATTTTTATACTTTATTTTGTTCATAATTTCATCAATAAAATAAAGTATAGGTATTTAATTTTAGGTATATCACACAATTTTTATTTTTTTAATTACAAATGTTTTATTTATTTGGGAACTTTTTGTTTTCAATTTTTAAATTCCAAAGAAAAAGGCGAATGAATTGGTTTTAACATGTATTTAGGGTTTAAAAGTAATCATGCAAAAGTTTTGGGGAATAAACTCTTTTGATATGAATCGGTTCTAGAATCTAGTTGGCATTTAGAGAGGTCATTTAAGGACTGTAAAGAAAAACTACCTTTTATATAATACAAAATATGAATTATAATTATATTTTTATTATGGACTTTTCAGAATGCATAATGAAAATATTCGTTTTAAATAATTAAAATATAAATATTTTGTTTTTAGTATATTCAATATTATTGACTATTGATTTGAACAATTTCACCTATTTTGTATCTTTAAAATTTTGTTCATCTTCCATGATTATACCAATTATACCAAAAATTATAGATTGTCAGACTATGTATTAAGTTTGAGACATTTGAGAATGTTTAAGTTGTTCAAATATCCATTATGTTTAAATGCCAACATTAGCGATATTACAGAATTTCCTTAATTTTAAATTTTGATTTTATAATTTATATTTTTTTTTCCTAGAAAGAAAAATATCTAACCCGATTCAATCGTTACCCATTTTCCGGTAGGAAATATAATCCGTACGGTATTCTGAATGGGTACCTACCTCTACTACATCGAATAACGCATAAGGAAATTCTAAAACGGGAAAACATAAAACGAATTAATTCCTCGAAAAATGATTTCAGAAATTAGGAATTATATATTTGCTAAAATTGTTTATATTACTTTCAAATTATTCGACGAGTATATTATAAAATTCGTTCTCCCTCCCCCTTCCTGACTGGATTAAAATTGTTTTATTCATACAATAATTTCTACTTTCTGTCCGTTTTACTTTTTGCTGTCTTTTTTCGGTCATTTTTATAGGTTATCCAAAATGCATAGGTATCCCCCGCAGACTGACAATGTGACTGGCCAGTGGAGGTTCCATTTAATTTACAAAACCGTTAAATTTATACTGCTTAAAAAATTATCTGTACAATTCTGACGAATTTCTAACGAACACTACTGCATTTTGATGAATATTACATTATTAGATTTTTTTACATTTTAAGTAGACCACTCGAACAAATATAATGAATTCAGCTAATTGTTTTATGCGCTAAATAAGTACCTACGATTCAGGTTATCACTTAAATATTGTAACAATAAGCTCACTGTTGAGCAGTGGAGTGTATATTATATATAAATAAATGTATATTATATACTTAATTATAACGATTCTAGAGTAGATAGTCGTGTTTACCAGGTATTTGTTTAAGAACATTTAACTAGGTTAGGCGGGGTCTCGTCATTCATCACGCGATATAAACAACCATCCTGAACCATTATAATATTATCGCGTATTATGACACCGGAAAAGTTCAGCTGCCGAAAATATACCTAATTTTTCACGAATTATTCATAGCGATATATTATAGATGTTATTCAGTTTACCATTGATAAGTATTTCACCATTTTAAAATATAGCGAAAAATATATCGTTAAATTCTCATGTCATCATATGGATATACTTGTGGTTTATAGATACGAGACGATAATCGAATGAAAAATACGAAAAATATTTCAGAAAATAATGCCTTTATTATGATACCTAAAAACTGTAAAATAATATTATAACAAAAAATGATCTTAAGCCCAAAAATGGATTCAATAATAATAATTGATCGACATGTATTCGTTTTAAAATAATTTATTTTTTTAATAATAATAAATAATAAAAATAATAATTATAGGATACGTAATAGGTAAAATATACGGATAACTTGTGTAAACAACAGATACGATCCGTTTGCAGAGATAATTAAAATGATATTTCACAATCTATTTATAAAAAAAATATATACATACCTATAGTACGTATTAGAAATGTTTTTATTTATTATACTGATTTATTAAAATGTATATTAAAAAAATTACTTTGCCATTAATTATTATTCTCAATCAGTTATACTATAATGCAACAAATAACGTAAAATTTCACATAAAATTCACTAAAACGTGAAAAAATGCACCAACACGTATGCTTAGATTATATTTTTCACAATCTCTATAAACGAATTTTTCATTTAGTAGTTGAGTATTACATATTAGGAATTACGTACAAAAAAAAAAAAAATTACTCTAAATGTGAGCCTTAATAAAGTACCTAATTAAAAAGTCAATATTAGGTTGAAAAGTTAAAAAAAAATTTTGTGTTTGCAAATGATTAACAATAATATGCATATTTTATTTTTACATACAGTGATATAGAATTAAAATATTGAAAAAACTATAACTATTAAAAAGTAACTGATTGTAACTTGTTAAAAGATTTAAATTTATTATCCTTATATTTAATCTGTTATAAATTGCATTAATTAATGATCCGTTATTTAGGAATATATAAAAGATGTGTTTAAAATTCAATAATTGATTAAGTATATAATTTTAAAGTATTTATATTTTATAGTTAATATATCGAAATTTGATTCCCAGAATAAAACCGAAAAATGTTCACAGTGTTAAAATAGAATAATAAATGGAATTATTTGTAATTTTGTCAAGATAAAATATTAGAAACTCCTATAGTCATTCAAAATTGAAAATTAAAATAATTTTTAATGATAAATTAATATGCACCTAAAAAAAGTACTATTAAGTTTACTTAATAATAAAAATATATAAAAATATCAACCTTGAAATAATTTTGTTAATCTATTAAAATAATTGTTACCACATTTCTCAATTATTTATATTTCTTTTGAACAATTTTAAATAATTTTAAAGGAAAATTTTTATTTTCCAAAAGCACTAATAAATTATAATTTGGTTTAATAAATAAATCATTTACTATATAAATTTCGAATAAAGGATTTATTTCTGAAAACATTTATTAAAATAAAACATATTTTAAAAACCATAGTGTCTAAAACTAAACAATATACATAGTTAAATAAAATATTACTTTATCATATTCAAATATTTATTAAAATTTTTTTACAAATTAAAAACAATTTTAAAAGTTAAAAACCTTATTCAATTATTTAAAATATTCGAATCCTATAATTCTTCGATTGAAAAAAAATGAAAATCAAAAAACAAGATTTAACCAGTGTTAATAAGTATTTCTTTTTTTTATTTTAACTTTAAAATCAAAATAACGGATATATAACTATTATTATATTATTATTATAATATTATTATAAACTATAAATTAATTTTTACCGAATGATTATAGAATAATAATTTAGCTGAACTTTTACTGAAAACCAATCGATTTTTTAATAACTTGTTTATTATTAAACAATACAATATTTATAAACATCTATAATACATCCATAAAAATCGATTATAGATACCTATACCTAATCTCATAATTATAAGCAAACAAAATTACCATAAATATTTGTTCATTATATAAATGGTTCACTGCGGTTGATAAACATTTTAATGAAGAATAATTATTTTTAAATAAAAAAGAGACATAATAAACTTTCAGTCTTGTGATAACAAGTAACATGTTATCAACTCAAAATATGTCCCTTTATGAATATAACCATAATATAACCACTTGTAGCTTGAGACCTATCGTATGTGTGAAAATCGCGTTTATACCCAATACCCATACAAAATTACTTTTATTTTAGGATATACTTGACACATGGTGATTCTATTAAAATTGTAATTTTTGCATATATGGATATTTAATTTAATTTTAATTCAAAATATTTATAATATCCGATGCGGAATATTTTTTTTTTGAAAATCATTAGGTGTGAGGTATAGTATTTATATATTTATTAATTGGAATATTGGAATAATCATATAATAATTCATTGTATAGCATTTAAAGTTTATCAGATAAGGATTGGACATATAAACATATAACTACTTACTTAATTAATGGCTGTCAAACAAGGCATAATATTTGGTATTTCGCAGCACGAAAATGTAAACCAGTAAAAGTAAAATGTACTTCTAAAATGTAAGCCAGCTAATAAAATACAATAAACTGGAGTTGTTCGTTCGATATATTTTGATATTAATATCAAATATTTTCTAGAAAATTATTCTGCATTGGATGTTAAAATTATAGGTTTAAATTTAAAACAATTTTTAAAAGTCTTCCAGATTTGAAATAGAATTTTTAATTTTTTCATAAAACTCATCAAAGTTGGCTAATTTAACACGTGACCAGCATGTCAAAAGAACCACTCGTAAGAATTAGACACAAGATTGTATGAAAACGGATACGGGTGAATTTGATAAACAATATTGAAAATTGTACTGATTTAGTTTTCAACCGTTGGATCGAAATATGTACACAAATATAAAATAATGAGATTTAAGATTCCAAAACGAATAATATTATTTTGTCAACTATTTTTTCTCATATGTCGGACAAAATATTTTACAACAAACAACTTTCTTTTAATGTGATCAGTGTATCATAATATGTTTATGCGTATTTGCATCGCGTTCGACGATGTGACGGTGTACGAATAATGCAATATGTAAAATTACTAACGTAATACCAATGAAATATTGTCGGCTCATCTAAAAAAATCATATATAGGTAAGCGCTATTATCATATATATGATATGCATTCAACTAAATATATTTTCAATAATACATTTGTAAAATACAATAATAAAAACACCATATTCCGTAGCTACATAAAATGCAAGTCCTTAATAACAATATTATTTAATTAAAGTGTGTTAAAAATAGCGTATGGAGTTATATTAATTAAGGACTAAGGATATTGTACCTACTATTTTTCATATTAATTTTTTTTTTTGTGATATAGTTAATAAATATTAAGGGTATTTTTTTAAATTTTTAAAAGTTTTACCACATGTACCAATTACTTATATTTTCCAAACTGGCAACGTTTTTTTTTTACGTGATACTTTTTTTGAAATTATTTTCATCATTCAATTACCATTTGATAATCTATATTTATATTTAAGTAAGTCTATATTTTTGGAAAATAATATATAAAAATGTTGTAGGTTTTGAAATATTCATAACATAAAATATAACGGATAATGAACATTTTTAGAGTAGGTATATTATATTGCATATTTAGGATTTTTTTAATTGCAAACTCGAATAATATTTTTAAATGAATATTTCATTCAGAAATTTCAAGGTATACAAATCGTAATATTTGAAATATTTAAATATAACATGAAAATATATTCAATGATATAACAATAATATAATATTATGGAATAATAAATACTATGTATAGTAATTAATAGATTTAGACATTAGTTTTGTATTAAATTATATTCTTAATAGAACATGGAATGGTATATTAAGAAATTTTAAGATACCAGTTTTGAAACTAGGTATCAGAACTAAAACTAAAATACTTCGGAACTTGAAATTTTAATTATTTGAAAAAATCTTTATTGATTATTTAATATTATGCTATTAGTGAATATTTTGTAAATGTTTAGATCATATATTTAAATACATGTTTTCCATCGGACCAAAAACTTTATTTTATTTTTACAGAACCCGATCTGGAACCAAAATCTTGAAATAATATTTTATAAAACTCAAACAAACAAAAACATTTATTTACTAACACCTAATTCTAAATAATATTTTAAAATATGAGATATTATATATAACATTAAAATGACACAAGTCTAAACTTTGGATTACTTTGATTTCATGGATAAAAAGCCTAAAACCATTATTTCATATTTTTTGAATAATATTATTATAATATTTAAATGGTTTTCATTAATATAAACATAACTAATATAATGACTAACTGAATATTTCATGAAGATATTTGAACTTAACAACAGACTAAAACTAAAAGTTACAAAAAATTTCTTAATATTATAATACAGCGATAATACATAGTATATAAGTATATAATCGTAAGTACATATAATGTATTAAAATGTATTAAATATTGTTATATTTTCCGAATGATTTTCAATGACAAAGATATAAGATTTTAGTTCCCATAAATTACGTTTAAAAATATTATATTATTGTTGTTTTTTTTAAAAACAAAACTTTTTAACATTTTTAATTGTTTTTAAAAATAGGACCGACAATATATTAGTTTGGTATCTATTGTCAAAATAAAGGACATAAATAATTAAAAAAATAAAATAAAACTATACGTAAAACTTCTTAATCTTAGTATGTTAATCAAATTATTTTAAAATCTTATATTTAAGTTGCAATTACATAGGTACCACTACAAAAACAAACAAATCTAGAGACAAGATATAATATAAATGTTATTACTTCCATTTTATGTATAGGTATAGGTGCCTATATATAAGTGTATATTATAATATATTACAGAAATAAAGAATATTATATTTGTCATAAAAAATTCACGCTTTTATAATCAAATCATTCGAATAGACCTCTAGGTTCTCATGGTTCCGCATATTCTTTAGCTAAAGTATGAATTATAATTATAATAATAATTATACTCATAAAAAATTATTTAAAAAAATGAATAACAACATTTTATAAAACTTAATCACGGTATAGATATCACAGCATAGGTAAACTAGAGATGTAGGCTTGAACATTTTCATTTGAAATTTTTTTTTCACTGAAATTTTCAATAGTCAAAACTTAAAATTTATATTTTTGTATAATATATTAAAAAAAAAAAAATTGAATTATGCGAGGTTTTAATGATTGGTCATACTGTTCATAATGTTCTATGGTGCAGATGATACTATAGCCACTATATCACGGATGTTTATATATTGTTTTAAACATGACGTCATTGTGTAAATGTTAAAAATCAAATGCATTTGTAAGTTACACCAATTTTTTTTTGTTTCAATTAATATATATATTATATTATACATTGAAAAAAAAAGACTGTAGTATGTATATATATTTATAGGTATATCTATACATATATAGGTCAAACATATATATATATATATATTAATATAATTACTCTACAGCCCAACTTTAACAATTTTCAACGTTTTGAAAATTTTTATTAAAATACATCACTAGGTATAACGTTTGTGCGTGTACAATGATTAAAACTTCCATATTTTTAAATAAATGAAGTATTTTTTTTTTTTATCTATAACTAGTGAAATTTATGAAGAAACATATGCATCCATGTAAATAAATACATGCTTAAATGCGGAGTAAAATTTTAATTATTATTATTTTTTTTTTAGAGGTTTCTTCATAGTATTTATTATAATGATCAGTGTACGTTTTTACTCACGTCATTGATCATACTGTGTACACATACCTACATTATGCATACAATAAATATACATATGTTTTTTACTTTAAAATTGGCGTTGGTACCTGAGAGTTAAATGTTTTCAATAATATGTATTTTTATAATTTGAATTCTAAAATTATTGTATTGAAAACCGCCAACTAATGCAGTTCTTTTTGTTTTGTAGGTTTTTTTTTTTTCAAAAAATAATGTTTCGTTTGCTAAAATATACCGGTAAAATCAGATTGAATAATGGCGAAATTGAGGAAAACTAGACATTTTTTTTTTAATATTGACCGAATTAAACGCAGGTAATTGAAAAATTAATTTTCTACAACTTTTGTTGGTGTATTAATTATAGGTACATTTTTTCGATGAAATGTTTATATTCTATTTTCCTCCTTATTTACTGATAAAAATTAACAAGCTTTTATTTTGAATAAAATCTCAAAAAAAATGTTGACGTTAATTTTATCCATTGTGTACGAATCGAATTTCTTGTCGTCTATAAATACTAGATTTTTTTCAAAAGATGCAACGTTTTTTTAATTAATTGCAAAAACAAAAAAAAATATTGATATTATCGTTACTTATATCTGGTCAAAAGTGAAATAAAATTATGAAATATTTGTATATCGAAAAATCAATATACGTACAAAGAAAATCATATAATATTATAATGTTTTTAACAACTTGGAGTAAACTGAAATCAGGCTAATATAGTTAGCGGAGAGGGAAAAAAATGTAAAAAATTATAAATTAAGATAAACTCGTTGGTTCGAGGGAGAAATATAAACGTGTCATCACGATTTATTATTATTATTTAATATTGGATTTCTTAATAATTGAACATCCGACACCACCTGTTTAAAATAACAAAAAAAATTTCAAGATTCGCATCTGCACTGCCGGTCCAAGGACATCCACTGAGCTTTATCATGAAAAAAGTGGTGAATTTTTTTTATGATAATCGTATATGTAATAGACATTATATATTTTGCGGTCCTTAATTTATAATATTTTTAAAAGTGAAAAGTCTATTATTTTTCTTATACAATATATATAAACGTTTAAAACTTTAAATTATATAAAGAATTTTTTTAAAGTTTAACCATTAAGCGGGTCAGTGTAATTTTTAATGTTCGTATTTATATAAATATAATATCGTTCTAGATAGGGATGGATATGTATTATATAAGACCACATGATTATATATTATGGTAAATATAAAACAATTTTGTTTTAAAAATCTAATGAAAATTTATGAAAAAAGATCTGTATTCATATAACCTTATTGGTTTGTAATAAAAATGAAATAATAATATTTAAACTGAAAACACACATTTAAACACAACATCGTAGAATTCTAATTAATAAGAAAACTACATAGATGAAGAGTAGGAAAAAAAAGGAGACTGACATCCCCTGCCCCAGAATAAATAGAACACTTCAATAAAAATGTCTAAATCAGATCTAATTTATATTTTAGTATAAAATAAAATAAAACATTTAATGTTTTTATATTTTTGAAAAACCGGCATATTAGATATTACAATATTAAAAAATAATAATGTAGAAAAAGGATACGTCATCCTGATTTAACCAATATTTTAATGTACTATAGTTTCCTATATATCTACTTCAAGAATTTTAAACAGAAATAATTATAAATATTATTCAAGTTTCATTAATAATATAATGCGGAGAAGAGTGTTATATGTCTAATCATTACAAAATTATACATAAAGGATTATTTTTTTTTTTTTTTTTTACCAAGACAATGTTATTCCAAAGAATATCATTATAAAATACTTCAAAATTAATTTTTTAGACGAAATCATTGCGTATAGCTCAAAAATGATATTATGCTCTTTACGTTTTACAACGAATAGTATAATATTTCGTAACATTCACTGTAAAATATTTAACTTTAGAATGTAATCTTATATAATATCAACTATTACTCATTGTGTTTATCATACTTACGTGTACCAAAATAAACTAACAAATAATTACAAATAAGATAAAAAAAAAACTTCATGACTAGAGCCCTGGGAGGGGGAGAGGTAAAAATGACCCGCTTCAATATTTCAAATCTACTTTTTGGACTAACTCAAAGTAGGTATGTAAATAATTCTAATTTTTTAACGATTAAAAATTAAATTCTTGACAGTTGTACAGTTTTCATGAAATTAAATATTACAGTTTGATTTTTGATAAACGATATGGAGTTCTATCGGATCGAAGAAAATCTATAATAGAATCCAAAATTTTATAAAAATATTTTTCTGCAAATTATAGATTTTTGTAAATGTAAATTTCAGAAAATAAATTATCTCGGAGATAATTATTTGTCATAAATTATTGAGAATTTTGAAATAGTAAAAATTGAGAAACTTTTTCATTGATGAATTTAAGATAATAAATATACTGTGAACACATTGAAAATGGTAATTTATAACACAGTAACAGCGTTCTTTATATTTTAATTATTGCACATAAATAATTTAATATTAAAAATTTAGATCTGTCATAGCCTATTTTTGAACAATTTTAATTAATAGACAGTGTTTTAACGTCAAATTCATTAATGTATTTTCGGATATCCTAATTTATTAAATATATTGTGTTCTTATTAAAACCAAAACGCCATCTAGCAGGAATTGGTTATTCTTGAATTTATGCCGATATTCATAGCTTCATAGTATTTTACATTTTTTAAAGTTAACTTTCCTAAACTTACAACATATATATTCATAAAAATTTCTCAATTTATTAACATTCCTTAAGGAGATACCAGCGTAAAATCGGCCTAAAATCGATATAAAACTATGGGACTTAGAAGTCGGATTTTAATCCTGATAACTGAATTCGTCATTTTATTTTCTGGTGATCCATAGTGATGGTTTTTTAGGACATGTAATTTATTTAACATTAAAAATTGCTATTTTTAAACATTGATTATATTTCAATCTAAAAAAAGAATCTCAATCTCAATCTCAATAAAGCAAATTGACTCAATCATTCTCTAGGGAACAGGCCAACTAATTAAAATCTGTTATCAGATTCTAAATCCTACATTCCAAAGTCCACAATTTCATCCTCCTTATTGGTCTTTTACGCAGAAACTACATGATTACCCAACAAGAAAAATAGATACGGTAGGAGGTTATTTTTAAATTAATTTTAAAATATACTTAAATATTTCTAAAATGATAGATTTATATTTTTCTTAAAATATGTTAAAAATTCCCCTTTAATAAATCGAAAGTATTGCGGCCCCTTATAAAAAAAAATATACTGTAACTTTATTTTATAAATCCTGATGATTCTTTGTCTGAATCACATTTCCCTCCGATTTTCATGTACTCAATTCTGATAAAATGTATTTAAATTATTTATAAATTATTAATTTATATTTAATATAAATATATTTATAATAATAGTAATGAATTAGAATTTTCGATTTTTAAATTTTAGTATAAAGTTAATGAAATCATAATTTTACTCTAACTTATTACTATATCTTGTTGTCTGGAAATTATTATTCTTTTTTTTTAAACTCTTAAACTCATCAATTTATAAAACAAATTTAAAGAATACTGAATCTGAATATTTATCAAAAAAATTTTAAATTCTACAACTTCATGTTTGGATTTTAAATCCTAATAGTGGGAATAATAATAGGTACACAATAGTTTTAAATGTATGGCAGTTCTAGTTGATTTATCCAAACTATTTTTTCATAGAACTTTGCTACGAATACAAGACGACTTTCAAAGAAAACAATTTCACTGATTATTGTTATTTGTAAATAAATTGACATTATAATATTTTGAACAATAATTCAACTAGATTAACTGTCAAATGTAAATAAAATACACTAAAATGTGAATGATGTAAGTCTTATCGTTGTCTTTACGATGAAATATATGAGACAAATAAAACATCGAGAAATATTAAAGGATAGGTAGGTATAACCGTTCTTATTTCTATTATAATGACGATTTTTCTTTGCGTGTGTGTTTTGTATACGAGTCAAAGGAACTGTTTATATGGCACTCGATAATTTTTGACGGTAATTTATTTATTATTTAATAATTCGTACGTGCTTCGTCTTTGAACTAGTAAAACTTTTGTCGTTAAATTAAATATTTACTTCGTCTAACCATTACACACAGGTAATATGCACAGGATTGGAAAGTTAGTTTTCCGAAAATTTGCATCTCGTATTTGCGTCTACATACAACTATATGAGGACATTGTGAACGAATTTACAGAGTTAATGAAATTTCACTATCCAAATGTGGCAAATGACTCTGAAACTAAATTAAAACTATAGCGAATAATATAACGTTCAATACGGTGCCGGGTTAAGAAAGCCGATTCCCAAATGTACCTAAGACTGAACTCTAGAACGCCATGTATTTCTTATAAAATGATATTCTAATATTAAGTTTCTTACACATACGGTCACATTCAGTGCCGGATTTAGGACCCCCACCCACCTACGGAAAGTGGAATTTAGTCGGCAAAAACACAGTTGTATAAATTTATAAATTTTTTGAGTCCGGCAAATTAGAAAAAAAACAATGACTTTTTTTTTTTAATTTACATTTAAAGATGTATTTTTGCCGGTATTTTGTAGACACGCATCGACCCGTAAATACTTCTCAGCGCTGGCCCTGGTCACGTTACCTTCGCAGACTCCGAACCAGAAGGTTTTATCTCGGTTTTTCCAAATTTACGGGGAAAGCATTTTTCAATATCCATAATTAATTCGTAATATTTTAAAAAAAATTACCAACTAAAAATTAATCATAGGATATAAAAAATTGGCCATACAGAATACCATATAGGTACAATGTACTGGAAATAAACTTTATTATACACTGATGATTTTAAAATAGTTTTTATTCAAAAACGTAATTTAATAAACGTATATACCTATTTGAAAATAACAACACGTGAAAATTTAAATAAAACAAAAATTATCATTAAATATTATAAATATGCAAAAAAAAATTGAAAAAAATAAGAATATGAAAAATATGCAAAATAAAATAGGTGTTAAGGGGCTTTGACACCGGCCGTTTTTAAGGAGTTCAGTATAAGCAATTTTTAAGTAATTTTAGGAAAAATAAAAATCTAACAATTTAAAAATATTTAAGTACATTTTAAAATTAATCTAAAAATATCCTCATACCCATACTACTTTTCATTACTATGTAATCACGGTATTTTCTAATAAACATGCTCACGCATTTCCATAATTGTAGGTTTCTGGATAAGTTTAGACAAAAAACATATCTTGGAAATATTAAAGGTGAGTTGTTAAACTGTGTTTCTACCAGATGGATTTAAAATTAAATCAATATGAAGATTTTTATGGTGGTTTCAAATTAATGAAAAAAATCATTATTAATTGTTTGTCATTTATTTAAAAAAATCATCTGGTAAAAACATAGAACATATAATAACGAATTCAGAACTTTTTTCAAAATTAAAATTGAACAAGTTTAACACGGCCAATTTATGGAAATGCCAAGACCATTTTAGCGCTTTGAAAAATCTACTGTCGAAGACCCTTAATATCTTGAACGCAGCGGGTTTTACCTAATAGTAGCCAGATAACTCTGCAATACGATGGTGGCGGCGGCGGCGGCGGCGAAAACGAAGTTTATCAGTAGGTACCTTTAGTACCTTTTTTAGTAATTGTATTCCAAAGTCCAAACTCAGTCGACCTTAGTTATTTGGTAACAACTGACTGCTATTTTTGTTGACATTCAATATATGGTCCGTTTAGTGCAGTTGGCCGTGTGTACAATTTGTCCGGTTTACATTTTTTTTTTTAAATTTTATTCAGAAAATGCCGAAAAATTCGTTGGGTAGTTTTGTTAAAGAGTTCGGTAAACATGTATTTAGTAGTTCCGATGGTAAAGTGCTATTTTGAATACTCTGCGAAGTTAAGTATCCGCAAATAAAAAAAATATCTGTATATTTTTAATATATGGACTTAAATGCATATTTTAAAGTATGTGTAATACATTTTAAATAAATATTTACCTTTTTTTTTGGCATATTTATGTTGAAAAAATAGCATATTTAATCAATTTTATGGCATATAATTGCATATTTTGATATTCTAAAATGCATATTTTAATAAATTTTTGGTCATTAACATCCGAGCTCTAGGACCATCGCGTGTATTATTACGAGCATTTATTTTTATGCGGGTAGGTGCAGTCTTATCCGCGTCTATATAAAAATATTAAAATTATATTATTTATATATATTACGTATATTAAATTATTAAAATATTAAATATACTAGTGTAATATTATATTATCTTTTGTAGAATACCTAAATGTTAATTTTTGTATGTAGAAAATGAAATGAATTACAGTAAATTCTTTAAAATATTTATATATTTTTTTTATTTGCTACTTATGGTTTGTAGTATTAAAATACCTGAGAGGGGGGGCAAAATGATAATTTTTCCCCCTCTGAAACTTGTAGAGGGGGGGCAAATGCCACCCTTTGCTCCCCCCCCCCACATTACGCCACTGTTGGTGTGTATAACTTTCCGGAATACCTATTATCGCTTCTTATCTGTAAAACGAATGGAGTACCTATTACACCTTCCGATGAATATGATTATTTATTACTATAGATATTAATATTATCATTTTATAATAATCACCAACTTATTTCACATTTTACATAGCGGCTGCTGTTGCATGCAGTCGCGCGGGGTAAACGGTACTGTGTCGTCGCCGCTACAGTCGCAGAAAGCTCGTGACTGTATATTATTTACTTAAATATTATTTTGGGTAGCAAAAGTTTGTAATGAATTGTACACGTTTGTTATTATTATTATTATTATTATCAATCAATATTTGTTATTGAGGATGATTATAGTATAGGTACCTATATTATAGGTCATAGGACACATGTAGGTCTATTATTAATAATATCCGTGCCCAGTATTAATAATAGCCAAGTCAAATGAGGAAAAAAATGGAGGCACGCTGAATTTTTGCATATCATTATAAATAACATGTAAAAGGTCCCCATTTATATCACTTAGGCTTCAAATGTTATTCGAGGTCAAAGTCACGAAAATAGTCTTTTCGTAAATCTCACATTTTTTTTTTTTTTGTCGTATAGCAAAAGTTTTATATGAAATTGGTGATAATTTAAGATAATTATCTACAAAAAAGGTAATGTCCATTTTTCGTGTTCTAGTGACTGTTCTCACGGTATATAATTTGCTAAATGTCCATTTTTTAAAAAAAATATGATTTTTTTCTATTAAAAAAATAGACTTTTTCGTAAATATCTTGCTTTTTATTCGTCGTGAAACAAAAAGTTATAGATTACAAATTGTGGAAGAAAGAATTTTCTATAATATGGTATATAATTTTTTATGTACAAATGACTGTTTAAACTGTTATAGCCTAAAGGTAGGTACGGCTTTTAATATACCAACCTATAAAAAATATACAATAATACGAATGCCTATAATACATTAATATTTGTGTTAGTATTTCTATCAAAGACTATTAACCTTTTCGTCAAGTATAATTATGCCTAAATATATTAACTAAAAATATTCTTAATTTTCAAATAAATATCCTAAAATAATACAAAAATAAAAACCCTCATTTACTGTACAGTTTATTTTATATTACAGTTAGGAAATTAGAAAAAATATATGAATAGAAAAAATGCAGTGTTCGGATAAACATTCAAACGTTCATATAAAAATTGAATTCGTTCACGTTCATTACATAAAAAAATAATTCGCTCACATTCACGTTTAAATGTATTAAAAAATAACACATTCACACTCACATTCTTTAAAAAAATTAACTCGTTCATTTTAATTAATCAATTATTAACAAAATATACATTTTTCTTATATAGGTATATACAAAAAAAATACCCATTCATAGAAACTATAGTTTTCATTTTATAGTGGTCCCAAGCAAATTGGACTTTTAAGTAGGTACTATATTGAAATTTAATAAGGTTTACGGCGAAATTTTAATATATTTTAATTTAATTTGAGCGGCCTGAAAATCATTTAAATTCTTTAAAAATATAAACGTCGTTTACGTTCCCGTTCTATTGGACAGAAACGAGTGGCGTTCGTGTGTCGTTCACAAAATATGAATGTGACCGCATGAACGTCGTTCTTTTTAAATATACTAAAAATATGTAACGTTGAAAAAATTATTTTGTCACTCGTTTTTATTCATGCTTAATAATCACGTTTTTTCCATGTGATGCAAAATAAATATTTTACAAAAAAATATCTAAATTAAGTGCATTTAAGGCTAAAAAATTCAAAATTCAAATGAACCACACAACCTACCACCCTTTCGCTAACAGTCCTTTGTCTGTCAACTAAGCAATTTTGTATCTAAAGATAGTAAAATATATAAAGCTATATAAATTATTGGTTTTCAATATTTTTTGAATCCCCCCCCCAAAAAAAAAAGTTTAAAATACGTCATTCAATACAGTTATTTTTAAAAATTCAAAGTTTTTTTTTATTATAATGATAAAATTAAAATAAATAAATATTATAACAAAATTAATTTGTAATATTGGTTATGTCAATAAAAATTATGTACAAAAGAGATAACTCAGAAAAAATGTAGTTTTTATTTTTCATAAGTTTAAAATTGATTTTAAATATAGTGATATAGTTTGAAAATAAGTTAAATAATTAGTATATTTTGTTCAAAAAGAAAGATTTTTGGGAAGGAGGTGAAAATTTAAAAAAATTAATATAATACTTTTCTTCAAAACAAAAAATAAGCAAATAAAAAAAAAGATAATCAACTTTTTTCCCATTTGACCGACTAAATTCCTAATCATTTATAGTTTGTAGACTTGAAATTCCAAAAAATACTTAAATAGGTACTTAATTTCTGCATAATTTCCCAGCAAAATTCCAAAATATTTCATTTCAAACATGAATAAGTAAAAAAAAGGTCAATTTTCTCTACTATTTGTCGACTGAACTTAATTTTGACGACTGCTTTCCGAAGTGTGAGTGGTGAAACCCTACCCCCTTGAGACAGCACTGGTTTTGTTCCCATATAAATTAGACTAAAAAATTTTCTTAGTAAATTTTGAACATTTCCTAAAGTATAGCAATCTGTCCTATCCTCTTTTGTCCAAACACAGATTTTTTTTAGTGCATAGGTTATATGCTACTTATACATAAAATTTAAGTTGTGATGTTTTAGTGAAATTTAGTTAGTTTTAGTAAATTTAAATAGAAGTATATTTCTATGTACCCCGTGGATTAAAATATAAAAATATACTGTCCGAGAAAAAATTACATAACATTTTCATATTTAGGTAAGTATAACAATTATTAAACGATATTTTAAAAATTGTCCATGAGGTCCACAAAAAGTATCCTTTCCTTTAAATTTTATAATAGATATTTAAACAATAAATTTAATCAAAACACTACAATTTGTAGTTATGGATAGTGAAATTTTGGGGGCCTCTCGTGAATCATTGATAATTTGATATTAGTATGTGCTGTTATATCAAAATGTATTGTTTACTAAACCACTTGATAACAACATATAAACCACTATGGTAAAGAACAGGTTAGACATCGGGAAGATAATACGTGATCAGGTTTGGTTGCGCTTTTTGCACGATTTGTGTAGACCTAGTAGCGCTTACCTAGTGGTCATAAATCGAACTACACCTTCTGTGATTATAAATGACACGGTTGAAAAATTGATATGAATATTGAATACTTACTCAATACGACCATTTTGAATAGATTTCAGCATTGACAATTTATTTATATTTATATTTTTAATATTTATAAAATCCGAGTATTCAATAAAATGACAATAAATGAGGTATTAAATATAAATATTATCTACATTTGTATTATATTCCATTTGCTTAAAATCATTACTCATTACTTACTGTGAAATATTATAGACGATAAAATAAAATATACTTCCGAAATAGATAGAAAAAATCAAACGGTTAAGAATAAACTTAAAAATTAAATTAAAAAACTACAATTGTTATTATATGGATTTATTTCTGAGCATAATTTATCATTTAATGTTATTGACCATTTAAGTAAAATATGCCGAGAAGCATTTCTTGATTCAAAAATTGCAAGCACTTTATGTATTAGCCGTACTACCCGTACTTATGTTAAAATTGCCTTGAAATATGTCACACAAATACATCATAGTACCTACGTAATATTATAAACTATAATGCATATTACAACTTTTGAACCACCAGAACCAGACTCCCAATTTCTTACTATCTGTTCTTGACTAAAATGTTTTTCGTAAATTAACTTCCTAGACTTAAAAATAAAATTGGAACAATGAATTGTTTTTATCCATTTTTCTTTTAAAATTTCATTTTTGGGAAATTGGAAGAAAATTCATTTTTTTCACTGTAAGATGTACATTACATTAACCAACACTTTGGAGACTTATTGAAATGCAAGTTGTTACCAGAGATATAAAAACTAATATTTTTACTTTTTTGAAAAGTAAAAATTATTTTGGTGATAATCGTGCATATGCGATGTTTTTATATGTTTTGACTTGTTAATCGTGATAACATTAAGAAATGTGAGTGCTAGTAGAGCTAACTTAGTGGTAGTTAATCAAACTAATTTTGAAACCGGTACGTTATAATATGAATTATGATATTAATTTTACTATATAATTATGTTATAGTTAGGTAATTAAAAATAATAATTAATGTACCTACTGTAAAAATATAGATTTAAGAATTAAACTTTATACTTACCCTTAATTACATAAATAAAAGATTATTGAAGAAAATTAACATAAAAATACTCAACAAATAACGAAAACAATGTAATTATCACATATACTATCTTAAATCATGCACCGGTCTACCGAGAAAAGAACATTGATAATATTTGGAGAAAAGCAATATGGCGGTACTTGCGTATCACAAAGTTGCCAGCATACCTGTTTATTTTGTCATGGTAAATAGTATATATTAATGAGGTAATAACCGCTTACATGGTAAACAGTGTATACACATTTCAGTCTTATCAAAAATAAGATATTTTTTTTGGTATGATAATTTAAATTTTATTGTTAGTTATAATTTAAATCCATAATTTTATTTGTGTTGACCACGAACTAAGATTATATATACATATAATAATATACATATAATCTTAGTTCGTGGTGTTGACTAATCATGTTATCTTCATCAGACTCGTAAGCAGATAAAGATGAAAATGATGAGTCTCGACATCCTAATATATATTTATACAATTTAAAAAATAGGTACTCAATATAAAATAATCTTTTTTTAAAATATTTAATAAATTGTACGGTGATTTTGATTGTCGTTAATATAAAAAATTACGTGATAACAAAATTAGAATTAAATGATAAGGACCCTGTAAAACAGTTCTGTAAATTATACAGAACCGAAATTGGATCTATAACTTATCGATTCGAAAACCGTATATTTGATAATATTTATCAATTTTACAGAACAGTTTTTAATTTTACAGAACTGATAATGAGTTATTGGTTCTGTAAATTTGCATGCAACCCAACATAAATATAATAAATTAGAGTAGGTATTTATGCTATATTGTTAGATACTTATATTTAGTTACGCGCGTCACATGTTTTTCCAAAAATGTTTAGAACTTAAGTTAAAAGTTAAAATTAAGTTAAAAGTTAAGTTCAATTTAATTTAATTACTTAACGCATTACTTTTTTTCAAATTAACATTTAACTTAATAAGTATTACTTCTTTTGAATACTTAATACGTTAACTTCAATTTAACCATGTATAAAACTATTTAAATTAAGTTAAATTTTGTGCGAAGAACAATGCAAGTTTACTGTATGAGGTTTTTACTATTTAGTATAGGAGATGTTACTAATTTTACTATTTAGATACCTATATACGAATTCGATTTTATACATTATTTATACTAGTAAATAAGATTATAAGACAACTATAGTACCTATTACTGTAATTTATGACTCTCATTATCTTCGTATCATATTTATAATATTTAGATATCGTGTATTATTATTGTTATTTTTGGAAATTTACAATAATGATATAAGTACCAACGTCGATTGAATTAGTGTAAACTGTTAAGTATAATTACCATCATTGATTACCTAGTAGGTATACCACAATATATATAATCAATGCTACTATTTTACAGTACCTATAGATAAGTTCCTGCTTAATGCTTATCGGTACCTATATTATTTTACGAAATATAATATAGATAATTTATTTTTGATAACAATATCTAAATAATAATTATTTGAAAATCTAATTAAATATAATAATGCATAATTATTACTTACACTTCGCGCACATTTTGGTTTTTAGGGTGTACCTACATTCTTAAAGTCCGGAGACAGAGACCCCCCCAGGTATATATAGGTACACTATTTTAGGACTTAATATATAACAATAAACATTATCGTTAGATTGTTGCCGCAAACGGGACATGTTTTCTACGTTAGGTAAATCGTCAAATTAATATTGAATAAAGACCAATACGTGTCGTCAAATATTATACACAGCGTATAGGTTCAAAAACGAATTTAATAGCATTACTATACACGTGTATTTGTACATAAATAAATGATAAATTTTAGGCGCCACCACTGCAACTATACTCGTATATTATAGATATATTATTGTAAATAATTATAATATATACGATATACCTGTATACTCGGTGTAGGTCGACACGATATGACTTATGAGTTTCTGGTTTTTTTTTTCATTTCGTCGTCTTCCTAATAAACAGGACGACGGCACATATATATTTGTGTATATATTTATACATAATAGGTACTTATATATTATTACCTGGTAGTGACTTGCAGCGGTGCGTTCACGGACGAACTGGATGGCGGTAGGTACCACGCGGTATATCGCACGCGTATTTTTCACGCGCAGGGAAAGTGTTGTGTAGGTATATAATATATATATATAGTACGATCTCGATTCTAATAACCATGGTATAATATTATTATATTTTATTACAGTATACCGCAGTTTAGCGCGGCGCGTTCGTTTGCCGCCGACGAGACGTACTTAAACAACGCTCGGGGGTTATCGTCCTGACACGACATAATAGTACACACACTGCACAACACCCGTCCGGGGCGATCGTGACGTATACGCCATACGCATAATATATTATGCATACGTATGCGATCGCATATAAAATACACCCATTTTGTCGTCTAAATAGTAAATAGTGAAAATATAATATATGCGATTGCCAAGTGCCTATATATGTATATTAGGTATAATATAATATATACTTGGAACTCGGTTCGCGGTCAGTGGTCACGGATGTTTTATACCAGACACGACGAAATGCGAGAACCGCGGTTGCACCGACGAAATTCAGGGCCGGATCCGCCCCGACGAAATATAACATACCTGGCCGGCCAAGAACCGGCAGTTTTTGTTATTTCGCGTACCACGTCCATGATATTATATAGACCTACGTTATATATACGTCACATACGCACGTCCGGGTTTCTTAAAAATCACTTTTAAAATATATACTGTATTTAATTATAGAAATTATATACGAAAACATTAATTTAAAAATCGTTTTTAAAATACCTATACATATAATGTATTATATTTCAAATATAGGTAGGTAGGTGTGTACATACAGGAAAGAATAACGATCGAGATGAATACAAAAATGTAAGTACCCCTATAAATTAAATTATGTAGATAGGTACTCAATTTGTATTCATTAAAATTAAAATACTTTATATTTTAATTTTTTTAAATTGTTAAATCGTTAATTATGCCTTCTATAGTTATAGATATTATCTATAATTCATAAATCACTACCTTTGTATATAATATTATCCGTATATTACAAGTATGATCAAGATTTATCAAAATATGAATATATATATAAATATATATTTTTATGAAAGTATTAGAATTTCAAAACTCCAAATATTCGCCTTTATATTATTATACTATGGCCTCCAGCATCGCCTAAGAGTAGATCAATATTATTATTATTAATTTGATTAAAATTGTAGAAAAATACACAATTCGGTAAAAGTTCCAATTAAAATTGTAGTACCTACCTATAACTACTATGGTCTATGTTAATCATACAATCAACAAAGAATTCTATGTAATTTACTGGGACTTGACTTGCTTTGTGGGGGGTACTCCGTCTCAAGCTTAGGCTTCTACCAAAGGGTTGGATGTATCCAGTACCGGATATAGAGAATTTGTCGCCCGGGGCAAAAATAATTGTAGCGCCCCTTTTTAGAAATTTTAATAAGCAATTTTAAATTTTAATAAGCAAAAAAAAAAAAAGTCATACATCAATTTCTACCAAAATTTTTTCTATTAAAAATTAATAGCGATCAACGGGACCCCACTTCCAAAAGCACGATGAAAAGTTTAAAAATGTTTACATTTTACGCCCCATAATAATGGCACCCGGGGCAAGTGCCCCGGTTCACCCCCCTTAGATCCGGCACTGGATGTATCAGGAGTTGTGAGGTGGAGGGGTGGTGAGATTGGATGGTTAGGGTTTGTTTCAGAAGTTGAGAGGTTGGTTTCTTTTGTAGCCGTCGAAGAGGCCGGGGCGGGTTGATATAGACGCAATGTGTGGGAAGGGAGACGATGAAATCGAATGTTTGAGTTTGGTGGAGGTGGAGTTTGTATATTCGAGAATGGATGGGATGTTGGTGGATTTCCTGGTGGTGTGGTTGCTAACGTAGAGGGGAAGATTGGTGATTTTGCGGAGAATAGTATTTTGAACGGATTCGATGAGGGACCAATTTGTGTTTGAAATATTGGAGGCCCATGCGGGGGAGGCGTAAGTTAGGATGGGGCCCATGTAGGCTTTGAAAATGTATAATTTGGTTCTGATGGAGAGTGGGCTTTTTCTGTTTAGCATGGGGAAAAGGAGGTGGCCTGTTGCTTTTGTTTTATTAACAACGAACTTGGTGTGGGCTGAGAAATTAAGATTCCTGTCGATGATAACTCCCAGGTATCTTATCGAGTAGGACCAGCGAACCGGGGTGTTGAGGATTTTGGGTTTTGGATTGTTTAGGGTACTTTCGTTAGTGAAGAAGATGGCTGACGTTTTTGAGGGATTTATTAAAATTCTCCACTGTTTAAACCCGGGTTGGATGAGATTTATTTGTTTTTGGAGGTTAGAAGCTGCCGCGGAGTGAAATTTGCTGGTGACATAGAGAAGGGTGTCGTCGGCGAAGAGTGCAACCTTAGCTTTGGGGTGGACAGGGAGGTCGTTGACGTACAATGCGAACAGATGGGAGAGAGGTAGGAGCCTTGGGGGACCCCCGCAAAGATGTTCCTGTGAGAGGAGAATTTGTTGTCAACTTTGATGGAAAATTTTCTGTTCTGGAGGAATGATTTGATAATGTTGACGAGTTGGGTGGGGATTCCTATGGAAATAAGTTTGAAGATGAGGCCGGGATGCCAGACTTTGTCGAAGGCCTTTTAGACGTCAAGGAGGATTGCTGCAGTTTTCCTACTTAGATTTTTGGCGGAAATTATGTCGTCTAGGACATTTACTAGTTGGAGGGTGGTGCTGTGGTGGTGTCTGAACCCAAACTGTTCGGGGCGGATGAGGGGGGAGGAAAAGGTTTGCAGTCTGGTGAGGAGGAGGCGTTCTAAGACCTTGCTGAGAGTGTTGAGAAGGGAGATCGGACGGTGTTTAGTGGGAGATTTGGGGTCTTTGCCTGGTTTGGGAATCACGACAACGGTGGCTAGTTTCCAGGAAACCGGGAAATATTCGAGGCGGGCCCAACCGTTGAGAATGCGGGAGATATGTAGGATTAAGGGCTTGTTGAGATGTTTCAGGGCGGAATTTGAGATAAGATTGGGGCCGGGGGCGCTACGTTTTTAGAGTTTCCGAATAGTATCCTGGACTTCGCCGGGGGAGAAGAAGATGGTTTTCTGATGGATGGAGGAGAAGGCAAAATGGCAAAGAACCCGAGACCCTATCATAAAGACCCGTCTCAACGCCCAAACTCTTCTCGTCCATAATCATCTCTCTTCCCATCGGGAAAACGAATGGTTCAACCTCCTAGGATCCCTTAAATCTGACCCCAATGGTCGCTCCACCTTCTACCAGATCAATAGAGGCCTCCTCCGCAAACCCTCTCCCGTAAACCCTCTCAAATCCAACGACGACTCCCTTATCAACGATCCAATTGGTAAAGCCGAACTTTTCGCCAATACCATGCAAGATCAATTCACAGCTAATAATTATTCCCTCCCCTACGACTCCGTCATTCGAAAATCTCTCTTCAATCACAACTCCTTCTCCATCTATCAGAAAACCATCTTCTTCTCCCCCGGCGAAGTCCAGGATACTATTTGGAAACTCTAAAAACGTAGCGCCCCCGGTCCCGACCTTATCTCAAATTCCGCCCTGAAACACCTCAACAAGCCCTTAATCCTCCATATCTCCCGCATTCTCAACGGTTGCCCTCGACTCGAACACTTCCTGGTTTCCTGGAATCAAGCCACCGTAGTCATGGTTCCCAAACCAGGCAAAGACGCCAAATCTCCCTCTAATCACCTTCCGATCTCCCTCCTCAACATTCTCAGTAAGGTCTTAGAACGCCTCCTCCTCACCAGACTGCAAACCTTTTCCTCCCCCCTCATCCGCCCCGAACAGTTTGGGTTCAGACACCACCACAGCACCACCCTCCAACTAATAAATGTCCTAGACAATATAATTTCGGCCAAAAACCTAAGTAGGAAAACCGCAGCAGTCCTCCTCGACGTCCAAAAGGCCTTCGACAAAGTCTGGTATCCCGGCCTCATCTTCAAACTTATTTCCATAAGAATACCCATTCAATCCTCTAGAACAGAAAAATAATATATATATAGATATTACTTATCAGCCCACCCTCGTATTATTATATATTATACAATCGAATTCGTTGTATTTAGTACTTTAGAGTTTATAAGAGAGATTATTTTTTAATTTTCCCAAATTCCCAGTTTTTAAATGCGTAAAATAAAACTACTTTTTAACTATTTTTTAAAACTTTTTAATACTGTTTTTTAACTTAAAACTTTTATAAACAAGAAAATAACAAGCTAATAGTTGTCATGGTCACCGATTTTTTAAATAATATTATATAAAACTTTCAGAATCGTTTTTTAAATGTTATGATTTATCTTTGTTTTCAAAATAAAAAATACACCATCCTGACCGAGGAACGATAAGACAAACTTCCACCATTTGTATCTGGACATATTTTATTTTATTTTATTATAGCTAAATGTATCACGGTAATCAGAAAATAAACAAAAAAACATTTCACCTTTTATTGCATGATCATGTTTTTTTTTTTTTTAATACAGATCACATCATTCGCTGTGGATGGATTATTTTCAAAATTTTTCTATAACCTGTCCTAAAACATGGCAAATATGTTTGCGAAATTTGGTATCGATCGGTACCGTAAGGATTTTTATCCGGAATAAATATCATATAAAATTTAAAAAATAATTCATTTAAAAAACATTGAAACTCCCAAGGTTGAATTCAAATAATTAACAAAATATATTGGGTTTTTAGATTTTATTTAAATAATTCTAGAAGTTACTTTATTCCATCAAAAATATAAAATTAAGTTTAAAATATTACCTATTTCAAATATTGACTATGATTGTATCGCATATACTTTTCAATGTCATACAATTGACACAAATGTAAAAATGTAGTAGGTATACCTGTATACCTATATACTTGGTGCACTGTACAATTATATATTATGTTTCCATTGTTCAGCCATGTGTAGTCGAAAGGTGGAATCTGGAAGGTCATTTGTCAAAATGCATTGCAATTTAAAAATAAACATAGCCCGGTTATAACCCAAAAACTAAAGTGAGCTATTTTCCTCCAGAACGACCTAATTTCAAAGACAAATGAAAGCGATTTGTGATTTTGAGTTTAGCACGTTTGACGATTTTATTAAAATTATAATATAGAATACATTAATATCGCTTTTAAAACAAAATACCTAGTTTGTTTTCCCACATTTAATTACCGTCGAATAACGCTCATCATTTGTATCGTGTGCATTTGCATGTCTTCAGAAAAATTAGCTAACCTAATTTAATCTTTGACACTATATTCATAAAACCATAAAGTTGGATTGTTACATAACAATATCTAATAGGTAGTGCAATAATTGGTAGATTTTTATACATGTATTTTGTATTGCATCAAAGAATTAGACTAAAAGTATAGTTTTGTTGTTTACATACAGTACTAAAAAAATACCATCAGGGTGTTTATAATTTATAGAAAATATAATTCAAAATGCTAAAATATTCACTTTCTTTTCGTCATTTTTAATAATTTTGACTTCTGACATGGCAGAAATTACAGACAAAAATATTGTTAAGAATAAAACCATGGGAGTGGCGTGGCCAAAAACGCTGGGGATAATTCACTAAATCGCTGGTAATGCAAATTGTTTTTAGTAGGACTGTAAGCGTATACCTATTATAAATATTATAATATAGGTACAATATGTACAAGCGTTTCGCATGCGGTTATCTAAACGAACATGGATATTATATAAAAGTTCGATACGGTATTATACCGTTAATTTATTAATAAAATCTATGTTAATATACTCGTACATTGGAGTTACGAAGGTCTGCGTGGGTGGTACATACGCATATATCTTTTGTATACCTACTTAATACTATGTATATATATATATAATACTATATACTATATATTATAATACTTTGTATATATGAATACGATCTCACTGCACACAATACACTAACGACGCCGAGCTTTTTGTAAATTCTATAATTATTGCGATTTTCTATTCCTACATTTTGTTTATAATTTTCACTAAAAGAACAATATAAATATTAGATATACCAGCTCCTATTTTAGTGTGCACTACGACACAAAGTGTGCAACATTAAAATGCAAATGCGCAGTACAAATTAAAAAAGTGTGCAGTGATAAATATATTTATTTTTTGTGTACACAAGTATATTTAAGTAAGAATTTTTTTTAAAAATATTTTCTCTTCGTTTTATTTATTTTCATTACAAATATAGTAATAAAAATAACGCTAATATAATAGGGGAGTAAAGCCCATCACATATCTCTATTGAAAAAGTGTGTAGCCAGAGGTGGAGCTAGGGGGGGTATACGGGGTCGGAGGTTTGGTCCAAGTAAATTTGTCAATATTATAGTAATACTAAACTATTTTTACCGACGTGAATTTTGGGAAATGTTTTGTGAACGACCTTTTTTTTTACAGCTAGCTGATTTGTGGTTTTGAAAAAGCATTTAATTTCTGGGTGGAAATTTATATTGTTAGGCGTAATTTATTTTTCCCCGGGTTCAAAAAATCCTAATTTTTCCTTTGTGTGCACTATGCACTGTGTAGTATTAATTGTTTTCTAAAATATTGGCAGAGATATAACTGTAGAATCTAAAAATGTTCATATTATAATAAAGGGGTTGGAAATAACTTCTGAACAACTAATAACAAAAATCATTAAAATTAATGTTAAAATATAAGTATAATTATATAAAGTTATATTTAAATATAATATAATGAATCTAAACCATCCAAAGATCCACTCTAACATATAAAAAATTTCATTAAAAATCGGTCCAGCCGTTTAGAAGGAGTTTGAATATTACACTCGGACAGAACTAAAGTTTAAAAACACGGCTTTAGGAATAATAATAATTTTTCGAATTTTTTTTTATTATAACTTCTTTAATACGTTCTAATACATGTATTTATATACATATATATTGTATTAAACTGTACAATGTATTAATACATTAAAAAAAAAATTTCAAACTATCTAATTCAGCGTAAAAATATAAATTTTAAAATTATAAGAATAGCCCTTCACGATTTAA
Source organism: Pemphigus obesinymphae (assembly GCA_025469235.1). Lineage (NCBI taxonomy): Eukaryota > Metazoa > Arthropoda > Insecta > Hemiptera > Aphididae > Pemphigus > Pemphigus obesinymphae. Next base: position 28,239 of record JAIPRL010002356.1, on the reverse strand, counting down.
TTATCATGTTATTCATACACTTGTAACAATAACTTAAGATTAAATTTATCGAAAAAATAATTCCTACATGTCATAGATTAGGTTCTCTTTATTAATTATGATAATAATAGGTAATAATAATAATAATAATAATAATCATATCCTAAAATCTACCGATTGTTCACGAAATTGGAAATAGAATTTTTACTATAATAATTTTTAATTTTTACTAATTTTTACTACCAATTTTACTAAGTTGCGCTTGTGTCAGACAAATACAACTGGAGTCATGTACACGTCCTCTTAAGTGTAGAAATTGTAGATCATATTATTATAGGTATATTAAAAGTTAAGTCATAATTATTAGATAACTAATACCTAATTAAGTAATAACTATAATAGTTTATAATATATTAATATACGCATACAATTATTTTAGTTTATAACTTAATGAACATACGTTATTATATAAACTGTTTACTAGATTTTCAAAAAAAAAAATGTTATTTAGTCATTTATATTAGGAAGTATATTATTTTCAGAAATAAAAACTACAGAATAGTATATTCCCTGAAGCAGTAAATAAAAATAAATTTAGTGTGATATTTGCAAACTATAGTGCAACACTTAATACTTTACACTCTAATGCGAAATTAAAAACATTTTAAGCACGAGGAGATCAACGGGGGTTTTTTTTAAAGAAAATATCATAGATGATACGTTATATTATATGTTCTAATAATAATAATAATATTAATAGAATATAAAATTTGCATCTGCATTTTGCCAGCATCATTTACACACGCATAATATAATATTATGTACTTAATATGTATACCTAGTTTAAAGATAAGGTAAACTTAATTTCATACAAATTTAGGCACCTATACATATATACTCAAATATGCTGTTTATAATGTATATACACTCGTAATATATTATTTATACACGAAACAATTAACAAAGTATAAAATAATATTATGTATGAAAGTATGAATTACAAGACATTTTCTAATAATATCCTTCCTATATGGATATATTATAGATATTCGTATGGGTACATTATTTATTACCTATTATATAGTACTATAAAACGTATGCGGAATATTATTTCGTGATCTTACATTATATTATTATATATATTATTATATTATTATATATATATTATATTATAAGTACCTACACACGTACAGAAAACTACAATTATTCGTTACATTATCACAATGTTTCATGATGAGATGCAGCTATAATTTTTAAAGAAAAATTGATTATATTATAAATAAATAGAACCGATTTTAAAACTATTTTTCCTATTTATTTTGAATATACTAATAATAATAATTATTTCTATTTTATTTTACGAGTTATTTATTAATTATTAGTAGGCAATTGTAATAAATAACAAGTTTTCACATCAATAGTTACTACAATATATCATCTAGGTATAATATATTTGCTGGTAAAATGTATAATATTATTCATGATCTAAATGAAAATATTATTTCAAACGTATTCAATTACACAAAATTGAATGTCGATGGAATCATCACTTTATCAAAATACGCTCCTAATAATAATTCGTCTATTATATATTACTATAATTAGTAGGTACTTACATTCAAATCGCAACATTTGCAAAATTAATTATAATAATATTGTAGTTATATTACATAATATTAGTTATTATTATTACTAATTATTTACTATATATCATGATATATTCATAAGATTTTATTTACTTAGAGGGATGTGAATGAAAAATTATCATTCATAATTTCCAAATATACTTACTGCAGTTTATTTAAAATGTCCATATTTATGAGATATTTTAACATTTTGAGATAACAATAAAATGTTTCTTTTTCAGAAAGATTTATGAATGTGAATTATGGAAAACAATATAGTATAACAGTACCTAGGCAATAATTATTTTCTCTAAATCTTAGAATAATATTTTTTTTCTTTCATTAAATGTGTTTTTTTACTAATAACACAGTTTTATTTAATGTATTTATTTTTCTCAACATATAGATACTGCAAAATACATATAAATCTATCCATTAACATAATTAATTTATTTTTAGTACGTAATTTTAACGTCGACAACCTATATATATCCTACATAATATTTGTATAAAACGTAGTTCTTCAAATTCGCCATTTCAATCAATAACAATAATTTTACGATTTACAGTCTCTAATGCCATATAAAATACCAATATATATATCTATCTATCTATGTTTATATTTAAATCATCAACATAATATTTACATTCAAGAATCAACATTCAAAATTAATAGCCAATTTTATTCTCAAAGAAAATTCGTAAATTTGTTTATGTATAATAAATGCATGATGTTTTAATATTAATGAATAAGTGTTGCTTATAAGTTATATTCCTAAAATAACTTAAAAGTTATAAAATAATTGTTTATTTTATTTTATTTTATTTTTTTTGTGACCTGTATCATTGATTATCTACCTATAAATAATTAATGCCTATATAGTGTTTTATCTTGTTTAACAGTGTACAGAATTACAAATAGAATAAATAAATGAATCTATCGATTTAATCTCATTTCTCAATAAATTGTATAAATGTATAAATTAGTTATCAATATAATTGTATAAGTACGACTATACGTTAACTAGTAATTATACAATAGATATTATGATTGCCTTATAATGGCCAGTAATGTAGGTGTTAAAGTGAAATTTGTAAACATAATACATAATTTCGAACAATAATTTTAAGCAGAAATTGTCTTATTGCCAATATAATAGTAGGTATAGTAGTGAGGGGAAAACAAATAAGTGCTAAAATACATATACCTATATACAATATACATATAGGTACCTAAGTTTTAATTAATATAAGCATAATAAGTATACAGACTACAAACTTTTAAAAGCTCAATGTAAAAATATAATTTAGTTGTTTAGAAGTTTCCAGTAGCAGTGTCATCTATGTTTTAAACGTGAAGGTTAAAACATTTGTTTTCATAAAATAATATAACTACTAATCATACATACACAGCAAGAATTCATAAGCAATATAGATCATTAAAACATGAATATTTAGAGACAGGGTCGATCTCAAGATTTTCGAGGTCCTAAGTAAAACTGTTTGCGAACCATATTGTAAATTATATAAATATATATATATATACATTGTACATAGGTATATAATATATATACCTACACACACACACACACATATATATATATATATAGACTATAATTTTAGAATGACTTTAAAAATAATTCCCCATCATTGAATACTATACTTAATTTATATACTTTATTATTATTTAGTATTTAGTTTATTTTAAAATGTTTTTTATACAGGTATAACTACCTAAATAATTGTGATACCCTGCCCAACACGTCTTGTCCTAAATATGACCTTTCTAGTTTAAGATATTATAAATTGATAACGCATACAATATATATCCATTGAGCGAACACTACAGTAAGTTATCAAATTTTATAAATGTCAAAATATAATTATAACCTCGAAAAATGTGCAAATATGAGATGTGCTATATAGGTACTGTATATTATAGTATATACCTATATTATATATATATGTTATAAATCGTAAATTATCAGAAAATACCAATATTATATACCTGATGGATAGTATATAATAATATGAGTAAATGGAATCTATAGTGGAATTAATTTTACAAATTGTTAAAAGTTATAGCAAGAATCGATTTTGTTAAATACACCACGTTTATCCAGAATTTTACATTTCTTTTTTCGTAGTTTTCCTTTACGCATAGTAATATGACTGCTACTAAAAACGTTGAAAAATAACCTGTCTAAAGTCTTAACTGCAGTTTGAATTTGTTGAAGCCTGAAAACCCTTTATCGAAAAATTTCTCTACTGTTGTTTCTGTATAAGAAATATAAGAAATATATTTATTATAAATTATACCTAAATAAAAAATGACAAACAATTAGATAATTTTAACATTAAAAATGCATTCTTTGTTTGGTTCAGGACATAAAATAAGAATACATTTTTTGTTTGATTGAATGTTAAATTATCAAAATACTGCTCATGCAAACACTGTCCACAGCTTTGGCGATTGAAATATATATTTATATATATATATAGGTAAGTAATAAGTATATAACTATTAATTTGACACAACTCGTAAATTCAATTTATATTATATTTGTAACACATATTTTGAACGCTTACAAATGATTCGTGACTCGTAAGTATACCTATAATGTATTTACAATATAATACTCGTATAGGTACCTAATCACTAATCAACATATTATTATAAACGCGTAAAGCATTATATATAGGTAACAAGCCTAGGAACGGTCTAATGGCGAATACATTTTACTTTTACGATTACTTGAATCATTGGTCTAGCACGGAAAAACGTATATAACCTAATAATAATGAGTATGAAAGAACGAAATATTTATTATTATAAATTTGAATATTACATCAAATATTACACTACTGGTATTATACCTACCTACTTATAAAACCTCCTTTTAAAAATAAAGGTTTATGTCATATAATATTTGATTTTTGTGCAGTTATATATATTTATAATAATATTATTATATTATATTAAGTCAACGTTAAGAAATTAATAAATATATCTGTATAATACACAATGTATGCACATTACACGTGTGCCAGGTATATAGGCTTTAGTGTACCCTGAAGTTTGAACACAGTTTGAGACTGTTCTCATATATATTTTAGCATTTACTAAAAAAAAGTAATATTAATTATTTTCTGTATGTGAACAATATAAAAAGGTTGTTACGGAAAAAGTTGTATTATACGTTCAAAATGAAATGATACCGACTAAAAGTTCTTTTATATATCGACGACCGATATAAAAATTACGTTGGTAATAAATCTCTAAAACGGACCTGTAGAAGTCAATAATTATAGGTCATTTCACGCACCCTGAAGCTAGAAGCCCTGAAGTCTAGTACTGAGAGCTCCGCCTATATAATATACCTAGTTCTACCTATTTGGTAAAAATAAATTACTTGAAGTAAAAGTACTTCCTATATATTATTAGTTAGGTACATAATAATATTATTATGTTATAATATTTCATACTTTATTCAAATATACCAATTCAAATAACTATTCAAATATAGTGGTCGCCTATCCCAGAAATGTATTTACTATTTATAGTGGAAACTGATGATCATCACGTCATAATGTAATATGTACCTACTACTATCAAGGACATGGGACAAATTTATAATTTGAGAGCTCCAGAGGAGCCACTGCCGATGGAGGCTGTTTCTTAATTTTTAATTTTCAAATTTTAATAAAAAAAGTCAGTTGGCAAATTAGTGAAACTTTTTTTTACTTATATAAACTAACTTATACCTACTATATTTACATCATTTTAGTCATTTTACAATTATTATTACTTATAATATCCATTACCAGCTATAGATGAATGTTATAGGAATGTGTGAGCTTAAAAGGTAAAAAATTAATTTTACCATGGCAAAATTAATGCCAAATATTAAAAGATCATCACAGATTTTTCGATTTCGAATTTTTTATAAATAGCCCAAAAAAAAAAGATCAAGTTTTTAAAAAATTCAACACATTTATTAATACGTTTACACCAGACTACTAAATCTGGATAAATAATAAATTAGGATTTGTATTCATCTAAATAATCTCCTTTATCAGTATTTAACGGTTATTATCGGATTACATCTACATAACAGATACTTTATGCATACTTTATGATATATATTTCTTTAAAATATACTGAACTTGTGTCTATGATGTTATCTATGTATCGAATATCTATATCGTATCAATACGCGTTTATATTATACCTAGTGTAGATACTATATAATAAATTCTATAAGCCAATAATTTTGAGTAGGTACCTGGTAAAAACATATTCACGAAAAACAAACAAAAATAATTCTAAAAGTTGTTATAGTGTTAAAACACCTTGTATGAAATACATAAAGGGCTCAATACTTTGAGACCTCGTCGGCGTTTTACAAAATATTAACTATGTAACAAAAAAGTTTAAAAATAAGGTTTTGTATACCTACATATAGACTAAAAAACAATATTAAGTAATAAAGTAGCGTGAAATCCGTAAGATAATAGTATAGTAGTAAGAAGTAAAATAGTACGAGTATAAAGTAACGTAAAATCATCTCCAAAATGTTGCCTTTTATTGACATTATACTATAGGTGTTAAACACTTATACCATTTTAAAATGCCTTTTAATTTATTTTACGTATAGGTAAACGGGGTTTTAAACAAATATCAGATTTTCAACGTGCTGACACAAGACCATTTAATGAAATATATTTTAACATTTCTTTATTTAATTTTTCTTAAAAATTGCATATACAGAAACTCTTAAAAATAGGGTGTGTGGCATTCTCCTCTTTAAAATACCAATTAAATCAATATAATATTGATATGAGAAATCCCTTTGTGATTAAAACCAAGAATAATTTCTTGATACCTTTGTAATTTATAGTGTCTATCTATAACTGATTTTATTATTATAGTTATTACAGCATTCCAATAATTATAAAATGAAACACATTTTGTTAAAAAAAAAAACTAGGGGATTTTTTTAATGGGGTACCTATATTATTAAATAGGTACAAGTGTACCACGTTATTAAGTGTGAAAATGTAAATTTTTGATGAAGGAGAGGTTTTCTTCATTCATCATATGTGCTACCAAAGCAATGCCAAAATACTAAATAACCTCACTGACCTATCTTTACATTTGATTGTCTATACATACAGGTACCAACGAAAGAGTTTAATAACCGCGGTGTTTATGAAACCAAGTAATAATTATTTTAAAACTTATTTCACTTACCGTATCACTTTACTTTCGTTTAATTTTCTATCATGATCCAACATATTAACCATCTAATATAATATATATTTACGATTTACTGGAATAACTTAATACAATTTAAACATTTTGAATATAAAACATGAAAAAATGAAAATAACGATGTATACTCGATCTCCCGTGACACCTACTCCGTACTCGTATCTATCGCGATCGGAAGGTTAAGTAAATTAAAATGTATTGTTGTTACCTGGTTATGGGTCGGCTGTAGACTCGTCACAGTATATTCCGTCACTGCGCTCGCGTGCACATTGAATTTCACTTTCTACCGGTTGTTCGTGATCCTCTTCCTATGATGTAACGACGGTATAACTGCGGGAGGAGTCTGCATAATACGATTATTATAGGTACGCACGTGACATTTAGTCGGACTTATAAAAAAAAAAAAACCAATGCTTATACAAAATAAAATTATGCGTTACGATCCGTCTGAAACAGACAGAGTGTCATGAAGTTTTTTTTTCCGGTGGTCCGGGCGTAAACGACGATGTATTAAAAAACAAAATTATTAAAATAAGGTGGCAAGTAAGGGGTTGAAGCCCTTTGTTCGTTGGCTAAAATACTAGTAGTGGATATATATTGAATTTGAGAGCAATCATAAATCATTGTATTCTATAAAAGGATTTTGAGAGGAGCTCGGTGTGTAATTATATACGTAACTATATTATAGTAGATAGGTACCATAGATTAAGAACTTAATCTATGTAGATACTGTCAAAAATAAAAATTATGACGTCACCATATTATTATTATAATTTTAATAATATATATATATATATATATAGTAACCATGTCAACTTTATTTGTTATTTTTCCATTTATAAAATGTAGTTTTTCTTTATGATTAAGAAAACTACTGGAAAAATCAATTTATTGATAAAAATAAATTCAAAATTGTAAAATACTAATACTATTATAGACAAAAAAAAACCATATGTATACGTACTTAGGCACATAATTATTATAATACTGATGCATTGGGATTAATTGATTAATACAATAGCACGTATAGCCAAGGGAGAAGTTAGTGGGCCCTAAGAGTTTTTTTATACCATTTGTATTACATACAGAAGTTTTTATATTACGAAGCGTACACAAATTTTGTTAGCACTAAAAATAAATATTATAGATATTTATATAACTTATTATTATAATATTTTTTAAGTTTTGAACGGTGGGAGGGAAATAATGGTTTTATAGATATATATTTATTATTTTTTCCCTAGAAAAAACGTTTTGACCAGAACTTGAACGGTGATTTAATCCATATACTGCAGGCGTGCATAGGATTTTTGTGCAAGATGCAGCGATAACTCTAGCAACCTACCCATTTTTTTACTGCCAGATCATATAAAGTATCATACATTTTAGTTTTTATACTTATAAATTCACCGCCAAAAGCGATAATTAATTTTTTAAATATTGTGTTGGATTTTTGAGGGTTATCGATTGACGAATATGAGAAAATTTTGGATATTGTGTACCTATAGGTACCTGTATATTGTAATGAAATTTAACATATAATAAATGTTTTAGAAAACAATTTAAAATCAATTAAATTATTTATTTATTTTTTTTTTTTTATTTAACGTATTAGTCCATTAAATGCATTCATTACATATAATTACGGTTATCTATTCTAAAAATAATTGGAAATAAAATGTCGAAAAAATGTTTGCGTTAACATTGTATTTAAATACATTTTATATGAAAATTTCAAAACCTTTATATTATTATATTACTATTATACTTACGGAATTACAATGAAAAAAATATATTCGATTTTAGCGAAATCATGCTTTTACCGTTTTTACTTAATTTTTGGTTCTTTTTTTACACGTTTAACGAACAAAGTAAAAAATCGAAAAATTACCTCTTTAAAGTAGGTACCAAATAGATGCAATCTGTTACCGGAAAATGTTGCTTCATGCAACAATCGGAACACTACTTCGAATTTTTGGGTACAGACATAAAAAAAGAAACCACATCATTCTAAAATCGCTTCACTCAAAATCTAATGATAACTATGACAATTTAATAGTTATTTTTATAAATTAATTTATAAAATATAATTTTTCTTTACGCTTAAAAATACTACTAAAAATTCGAAAATTTACCTCTTTAAAAAATACTAATTAAAAAGTCAAAAAGATGCTTACAGAAAAAAAGAAATTAAATGAAACAAACTTTGAAAATAATATTGACATGGGACTATAGATAATTAATTTTTAAAATATACTTAAACACTTTAATTAATAGATTTTCATTTTTCTTAATATGAAAATTTCAAATTTTTTGTTGTATGGCTTGTGTATAGCCCGTATCAAAAGTATACAAAGAAATTTGATTTTTCATTCTACGCACACATAAATTGTGATTTTGTAAAAATATTCAAATTTTCCATAACATGTACAAGGCATTTTTAATTAATTAGATTCTTCTTATCTTCAAACTATTTGGGGTCAGCCACCCTAGTCCTTCACTTCCACTTAACTCGATCACCTACATCTACTTCAATTACACCCGTTCATCTCATGTCTTTTTCCATCCCATCAACATAAATTACTAATCATACTGCCTTTCGCTCTTTCCTCCTTAAAACATTCCCAAGCCACCTCAATATATTCTCTCTCATTTTATCTACTATTGAAGCCACTAATATACTACCTCTTATATACAAGTTTCTTACTTTCGTCTTTTTTAGTCACTACTCACCTACCGTAATATACTTATCTCTGAACTCTGCTACACTCATCTTCTGATCTATCTACCTATTAATTTCCTACATTCTGATCCATGCATCATTGCAGGTCTCACCATTGTCTTATAAAATGTACGTATTAATCTATTTGGGATCCTTTTGTCACACAAAACACATGAAACTTCTCTCCATTACATCCAGTCACACTTCATTCTATGATTCATATCTTCCTCAAAATCACTATACTTCTGTAAAACAGATTCTACATACTTTAACCTCTTAACCTCACTCATTGCATACCTACTCAGAATCATTACATGGCTCTCCTGAGTGGCACAACTATTAAAGAGGTCACAGCATCTAGTAATGATTAAAACACTATAGTACCTGAAAATATTAAATAAATTACTGATGTACCTTAGGCAGACCTTTACCTGATATAACCTTTGGATCGACTATCAACATAAAAAAAATGGTATATACACTGTTAAACAAGAACGTCTAAATATCCAATCATCCAAATTTCCTGTCTTTTTAATGTTGGAGTGATTTTGTAATAATAAGTCAGTCGTTTTGATGGGATGATATTAAACCTCCAATTTCATATTCAAAAAAATTTACAAAAAGCATATGATTTTTAGCAAAAGATATATGACCTCTATTATAGTCTTGGTAATGGTCTCTCACACCACAAGTAAATAATATAATATTTACTAATAGAAGTAATAGAATAATTAATAATTATTGTTATTCTGTAGAAAGCATAAGATATGCTTGAAATGATTGAAATATTAACATTTTCTTTTTTATATTAGAAATAATCAAAATCTAATTTTCATAAGTAAAATTTGAACCACATTAGTTTAAATGTCGGTGTGTGTACCTTTTTAAAAGTTATAGAGTTGTCTTAACCTAACCCAATACTCACTTATTATATGTACTCGTATACACTCGTATATGAATAAGAGCGGTAAAACAAAAATATTTTGGTTCAATTTCTTTAGATTATTCAATATATCACTGAACAGAGCATATGATTTTATTTTGTTATAAATTTGTGTATGCTTTTACTTCTTTTGTTTGGTAGTCAGCGACAAAAAGAGATAAGGAATTACACTTTAATATTTATATTAATTTATAGAATGATGAATTCTAGAATCTAGATTTAATTTTTTCTTCTATTTATACCAATGCAATTTTGTAAAAATGTTTTAAAATAAATATTATGCATATTACATTTAGTTATTTTAAAATACTCTCTAGATATCAATATAATATGTATATTAATCATAAACAGTAGGTTTACTCAACATGCATAATTTAAACTTTTAAGTTAAAAATTTGAAGAATACATAACCAATTTCACTATAACAATTATTATATTATTAGTGAATATAACTTATCATTTATAGTCAAATAAGATCTATATAAACAAATGATTTATTGGTATTATTTTTGATAAAAATAACCCAAAGAAAAAATAAAATACTTAAGTATGACAAATGAAAAAGCACATTTCATTTATTTCAATTATAATAAAATATCATAATGCTAATACAGTTTTAAGATATTATGAACAATGAAGATATTTTTACATGGCTCAATTTACAAGTTACAACCCAGTTGCCCAAAATAAGTAGTAACAAATTGTTTAACCTTGAGCCTATATATAATATTAGGTTAATGAATGGTATAACATAATGAATTACTTCAATTGCTAATTTGTTTTATAAACAATACATAAAATGTTGATATAATCATATAAGGCCCATATTTAGGTTAGTAATTAAAATAATTTCTGTCAGATTATAAAATCAAAATTTTAAGACAAACAAAATAATTATACCAGTATTAAAAAAAATATATTTTGTATAGACAATTTTTAAATATTTTGTTCACACATAAAAATTCAGCAAATGTAATATATTATCTTGGCTAAAACTAGTTTAGTTAAGTTATATTCTTATTGTTAAAAGAACTTCAACAGAGAAGAAAAAATGTGGTTGTATACCAAGTGTTGAAATATTTCAGTTTAAATGTTAATACATTATATTATAAATACAATTGTTATAAAAAATAACTATTTGATACATACATATAGCTTTAAATTGAACATTAGTTAAAATATAATAGATTTGAAGATTTCATTAAGTTAATGTTTAACTGTTATTTCATATTATTGATTTATAAAATTATAAAATACTTCTGAATTTTCTTAAAGCACAATGAAGTTAAAATAATGAAAAAACCTTAATGGGTAACTTAACTTTAAATAGGTAACTAATAAATAAATTAATACAACCAAATTGGCAAGAAAATTAAAAGCTAAAAAAGAACATGCAAAAAAAAAAATTTTTGATAAAAGAATCAACAAATTTAAAACTCGTATTATTATTAAAGTATGTTATTACGAGTATACATATGTAAATTCAATAAAAGCATTAGCTATTTATTGTATTTTTAAATGAGAAAAATAAATTTTAATTAATAGCTAGTTATCAAATCAATTAAAATATTATAAAATTAAACAAAAAAATATTATTTCAATAGGTAGGTAGGTACTTAAATAAAATGAAGAATTTATTCAAATTTAAATAATTTAAATATGATTGTATGATAATTGCATATTATTTATGTTCATATATATATATATTATAGCATACTTATTTTTATAAATAAAATATTATTATTTAAAATATAATAAGTATTGCACATTTAATGGCAACACTCAGAATTATAGTTGAGATTCAGCATAACTTAAAAGTTAAGAGTTTTGAAGAAATGTTATACATAGGTATTTAATTAGTCATTATCTTAACAATTACATCATAGTATTAACTATCTTGTTTTTTCCAAATAAGTTAAACCATTTAGTAATTGAAAAGGTTAGGTGAAATTACCTATTTTAATTCTTATACAAAATAAGATGCCAATTGTGCCATTTTATCTTTAGGAGGTTTAGGTTTTCCTTTACCCTTATGTTTAGCTTTTCCACGGCCTTGACGACTATTAAACACTGGCTTGGATGCTTGTGCTCTGAATTTTTCTACTAAATATCCAAACTCATCACAGCAAAATAAACAACCAGTCATCTCGATAAGATCACGAGGCAGTCGAGTACGTTCCTAAAAAATATATTTATAATTCAATTTGTATATTATTACTCACTAAATTATACATTTCAAGAAAATATAATTTTAAATACCTCTTTATATTCAATTTTCAACAACTGTGCTCCACAATCACATTCTTTACTTTCTTCAACAGTGATCTTGTGTGCATCCTCAAACAAATGGAATATTACATCACACTTGTTACACCCAACCTTCCACTTAGGCCCTGATGATGGGTCTAATACTAATACCCCATTATCACATTGTAAACAGCTAGCAATACCATTAACATAAAATCCTTGTGGACAGGTAGGATGAAGACATAAATTACAACCACTATGTTTTTTCATATCTCTAAATGCAGGCTGATTGTAACAATATGGACATAATGGATAACTTCGACCTTTATTTCCTGTTGACCAAGTTACCAACTCAAAGTCATCTAATGGACATTTTAATTCCTAGAATCAGAAATTACAGACTATTATTTTTCTATTATAATAAAAAATATTATAATATTATATAAATTTACTTTATAGATCCTTATATTTCCATTTTGGGGCAAATTATAAGTTTCATCACAATGTGAACAATGCAAACGTGATGGTTTGGCTAAAATAAGTTTCATGTAACGCCGACATTTTCCACATCTATAAAAAAGTTTATTTTAATGTTTAATAAAGATACTTATCAAGTTAACAGGTAAAAAGTAGAACATATAAGTACCTTGATAGTGCCTTTCCAGTAGCAGCTAAAGTAGTGAATGAAACTTCGAACAGAGAATCCATAGCTTCAATAGACTTTACAAAATACAAATATTTTTGGCGAAAAGCCTCGATAGTTTGTCGAAGAACACGTTCATAATTAGCTTCACCTTTGGCAATTAAATTTAATTGATCTTCAATAGTAGAACGCATTGTTGGTTCTACCAATTGTTTATCAATCTAAAAAAATAGTACATCAAAAATAAATATTATAAAATTAATATATTAATTGAAGATTCAGACCAAATAACGTACCATGTTGCAATAATTCATAAATATTCTGTAAAAGAAAACAAAATGTCTATAACCAGTTTTCATACATTATTTGTGATTATTTACAATAAGAAAATTCTTACACGTTACTTGGTCCAAACCTTCAATTATTAATTATGATCAATTTAAAAAATATAAATTAAGTGATGTTTTTAGAGATTTATTAAAAAAATAAATACAAATTTAATATAAAATTCAAATCAATTTTTATACAAACCTTTTGATATCCATGCACTAAAACTATACCCAAGTTGGTAGGTACAAGTCTCCGCCCTGAAGCAACTGTAACATAATTACGCTGTGATATGTTATTAATATGAACAGGAATAGATGCATCAGTTCCAATCCCATGTTTTTCCATCATTGATATTAATTCAGATTCGGTAAGATAGCCTGGAGGACTTGTCATATGATCAGTTAGTCTAGCCTATAAATGATAACATTATTATGTTATAAATTATTGTTTTCTTCACTTATTATTATGTAACTATACAGTGATTTTTTTTTATCATGGGCTATATCTCGTGAAGTATAAATAATTTTTGTGAATTGTTTCAGAAAGTGTTTGTATACTCTATTCCATATTTTTATTTTTTTCATATTTTTAAATTTTTTTATCTTCTTCCTTATTTGTTAAAACTATATCAACTTTTGATTTTAAAATGGCAACCTATAATTTAAAATAATTTTAAATCATTAAATAATATATTTTTATAAGAATTTTAACGTTTTAGTTATTTTTAAGCCTGATGAATATTACTCAAATAACGAGAAGTCAAATTTAAGATAAGGCAGAGTAGAGAAGTACTGTAATAGCACTTAATGGATGTTTATAATGACATACTATACTACTTAACCACTCCGTCTCATCATAATTTGAATGCGTATGCTTATTTTACTTAATAATATTCATCAGAATTAAAAAATCAAAACATAAAAATTCTTGTAAAAATATATTCTTTAATAATTTATAATTTAGATCAGTTTTCCAGTTGAAGATCAAAAGTTGATAGTTTTCTCAAATAAAGAAGGCAGATATTTTTTTTTTTTTAAATATCAAATAATATGAAATTAAGTATACAAAAAAAGTCTGAAAAATGTTCACAAAAATAATTTATACTTCCTGAGAATGACCCATGATAAAAAAAATCCCCCTGTATACATTCCTTAATACAGAATATTCTTAGGTAGTCCATGCTTAAGAGGACGTGATACTTACATTTGCCATCTCACTCTAACCTACTGATAATAGAACAAAATTTACATTCAGTATTTTTATTACTGGCATTTCTAATATTAAATATTTTATTAACCTATTATCAAGTTTATAGATGAGATCCATTATCTATACTTTGTAGACGTCTTTTTTTATGAAATTTTAATTTTGAAAAGATATATAACTATTTTTAAATTCCAATAATTTAAATACATATATATTTTTCTTCAAATTAAAAATATCGTAAAAAAGTACTTCGATAAAGCATAGATAATGATAATCTTTATAAATTTAGTAATAGGTTAAATTACTCTAATATTAGAAATGATGGTTATGATGAAAATGCTGAACGTAAGTTTTATATATTATCAGTTGGTTAGACAGAGACGGCAATGCGAACATCACATCATTTTAAAATGGGAATATTATATAAAAATATAGAAAATTTGTTTAACCAGATATACAATGGAGACAAGTAGCAGAAAATAGGGAAAGGTGGTGAAATTTGATTGTAGGGCTAGTCTTAAAGATTGAAACCCATAAAAAAAAAACTACATACATAATATTCTCTGCTAACATATTATAATTTACCTATCTTGGGCTTATCATCGTTATTTATTATTTTATAATTGTATTATATAATGAACTAATTATTATCCATTAAATAAATAAATATTCATTATTAAATATTTAAAAAAAAACAGTTTTCTTACATCTTTAATATTAAGTTTTTCGTCACGTTCAAAATTAACTGCCAGTTCATTTTTAGGCAATGCTTTCCAGGGAGTAATGGCAGTAAAACCAGCATCAATCAGTGTTCGCCAATTATATGTAAAGGTTTCTGTACCAATTTTGAAAGTAACAGTTTTAGAGTAGTATCTACAATCCTTTGACATTGTAGCAACAAAGTGTCGAACAATAAAGTCATAAAGTTTCCATGAGTCTCCATCTAATTCATTACGCGATGCTAACATGGTAGGTGTAATAGGAGGGTGATCTCCACAGTCTTTTCCATTTCTTGGTCTGGTTAAGCCATTATTAAGCACTTGGCGTATTTCTTGACCCCATTCAGAACTTTTCTGAAGATTTCGCATTGCACCACTAAAATAAATAACATATTGTACAATAAATGAAAATTTTACTATGTATAATATGTAAAAATTAAATTTATTAATATAATATTTATAGGTATATAATATATTCTTACATTAAATCAAAATTATCTGAATAATGAGAAGTTTCTGTTCTTGGATAGCTAATGTAACCTTGAGTATAAAGTCGCTCAGCTAATTGCATTGCATGATGGGGACCCATTCCCAGTCCTGTACTTGCAGCACGCATAAGCTCTACAGAATTCAAAGCTAAAGGACGTTGTTTTGACTTTTCTTGTTGAGTTATAGATACAACACTGAAAAATAGTTTTATTAAATAAATTTGTCATTATATTAAATTAATTAATCATAGAGGGATAAAACTTATGAGCCACAGTATGAAGATTTGGGAAAAGATAATAGACAAAAGGGTAAGAGGTGAGACAACTGTTACTAAAAATCAGTTTGGGTTTATGCCTGGGAGGTCAACAATGGAGCCAATATTTTGTGTGAGACAGATTGTAGAGAAGTACAGAGAAAGGAAAAAGAAAT
>JAIPRL010002356.1:0-11532 GCA_025469235.1 Pemphigus obesinymphae | reverse complement strand
GATATGAGGAAGGTGGGAGTAAGTGAAGAAGATGCGGGAGATAGAGTTAAGTGGAAGTGTAGGACCAGGGTGGCCGACCCCAAATAGTTGGGAGAGAAGGCGAAGGAGAAGAAGAAGATTAAATTAATTAATTTATACATACGTCGCTACTTGCTGTTTTTTCATTGCTTGAAGTAAACTGTTTGAAGCATCACGTTCAAAACAACGACCCTTTTCCCAATTGAGAATTACATCTTGACCCTCTTTTGATTGAATAGTAACCTAAATATAAAGTTTTAATTTATTATTTTACAATAATAAAAATATTAGTATTTTACTTACTTGAATGACCCAATATGGTTCAGGTTTGAATCTTCGAATTTCATCATGTCGTTGAACACAAAATCCTAATGTAGGTGTTTGACATGGACCATAAGATATTAAAGAAGAATCCAAATCACCATATTTTCCCTTAATTAAATAACAATATACATAAAGTAAAAACAATACAAAAAATATATCATAAATTACTTGAAAGTATTTAGTTTGAAAACGAGTAAATGAGCAGCCAATACGAAGATCAAGTTCTTGTCTGGCATCAACACTCATGGCTTCATTACGATTAGGAAAATCTAATCTCTCCATAGCTGCTTTAATATCTTTTGCTGTAATGGCAGAAAATTTTGCTCGCCAAATTCTCTGCAAACAATTTAGACTTTTAACAGGTACATATATTTTTAATAATTATTTATAATGAGATTTTCAAATAATTAACATAGACAATATAACAATATTATTCAATTTGAAGGTACTCACATTTATGTCACCAGAACGTTTCATAGAACTTTTAACAGAATCTATAACTTCAAAGCAAATATTTTCACCTTCTTTGTCACAATCTAACCATAACACTAAATAATCTACACCACGTGCTTCACTTGCTAACATGGATGGAATACGTAATTTAGGAGATGCTTCTTTCTTTTCAGTTGGGCAAGAGAAAAGCTCTTCCTATTTATACATTTAATAATATGGAATTATATTATAATTTTATAATAAAGTTAATATTTTAATATTATTTAAAATTGTTTATTACTGGATCAACTTTATCCCAATTGTTGAATTTACTGTTGAAGTCTAAAGTCATTACATGTCCACAAACAGATGTCATTTTAAAGATAACGGGTTCTCCAAAAAGTATTCCAGACCATTCATGCACAGGACATGCAGAATTCATACCTGTTAACATAATATTTTATTTAGATAAATTAAAAAAAAAAAAAAATAACAACTAGGTAAATAGAATATAATAAAAATAGTGGGCAATTGTTCATGATAAAAGTAGTCAGGACTATTTTTCTTTAATATAAATACACTCTATATATACTCAATTAATGCATGCATCAATAAAATTGTTCAAGTTATTCTTAGCATATGTACCTGAGTATATAGATATTACAAATAATGTTAATATTAGTCCTATAATAGGTACTGACATTACTATACTTTGTAAAAATATTTCAAAATTTGTTTTAACAAAATTATAATATTGAAAAGTGTATCTTTGTTATTTCAACATCATAATATTATATATCTATATACCTATTAAAAAAAAACAAAAGGTCACTAATTAATTTGGGGACGCATTCAAAATTGTCAACGAGATAAATTATTATCAGAAAATGGAATTTTTCACAGAAACCATTATACATTTAGATATCATAATAGGTAAGATACTTGTTTATAATATAATTGTCAATTTTATATTATCATACATACATTCATGTATTTTTATTATTCTTATAAAATTATTATTCTTTAGTTAGCAGTCAAAAATAACAACATACCTATGACAAATTTGCATATGGTAATTTTTTTCTTCTAAAATTAATACAACTAAATAGGTAGGTAGGTATAATACAACTTATAGATACCTATATGTTCTTTAGTTTATTTTTAGGAATTTTAGATGTACCTAGTTTAGATATTCTCCCACAAAATATTTTAATAATTTGGTGAATTTCATTAAAAATTAAAAATATTTTTATCTAGGTATAATGTAAAAATACACTAAACAATTTAAAAATGTAGTTTGAAATACATTTTTGAGCTATTTTATATTTAGCATTTTTAGCTACTACATAATGTTCTGCCCAATAATGAATCAATCAGATAGAGCAGTAAAAAAAATATGTGTATTATCTATAGCAACACGTTGAAAAAATATAAATTATTCAAAATCATTAAATATAGTTATTACTGAAAAGAACTATTGTTTATAACACATTTAAAATTATTCGGTGCATAATTTGCAATATAATTAGGTATGTAGATGAATTAAATAATGTAACAATACTACGTTAACAGTAAACAGATTTTATGAATAATAAATTTAAGACAATTATACATAGGTACCTACCTAAATAAAAATATTATAATAATATAAAGTTACTTTTTCTTGAACTGCTACGTCCATTGCTCAGGATATTTGCCAGCGAAGAAGCCAACGATGGCTTTTCCGCTACCATCAGAACGGTCTTCATGATTGCAAAATGTATAAATACAAAAAAATTAACTGTTGAAATGTCACAGACAGGATGATGAAAGTTCCATCTGCTAGGATAACGATAAATACGCCGCAAACATTAACATTTCGAATAGATTTGTGTTATGTCGATAACATAAACTGCTCGAATACGCGAGTCAACTGCACCAAAAAGAAACATTTGAGTCATCCATGGTGATTGAATAACTCAAGTTACTAATAATTATTTTGGATGTCAAAACATTATTTTATTTTGAATTCTACCTACATTGTTTAACACCAAAACAACCAAACCAAACAAATTGATAAAAAAATGTAATCAATGCACATGTTTGACACTTTGCAGGCATACCAATATATCAGCATCCAATGAATAACATTTAGACTGATTTCTCGATCACGTATTTATCAGCTCATTGAGTAATGATTTTTAGTTATCTGTACTATTATATGTTCGTGATCTGTACCCATGAACAATGAAGCGTTTTAATGAAGGGACTTCAAATCTGCACCATAGATAAAATGGATTAAATATTAAGAGGACGCTACACAGTACATATCTGTTTTTTAACAGGTTTTGTACAGGCAATTTTGAAGATATTTTTAGAAAAATGAAAATCTCATGATTGAAAAATATTTAAATAGGTACATTTCAGAAGTAATTAAAAATAATCCTATACTAGTAACATATTTTTATTTTGAAGTATTAATAAATAACTATTACAAATTAGACAAAACGTGTTGCGGGAGATGCGCGTTTCTGAGAAACTGAGTTATTTTAGCATTTGATGACCTCTATAAAAATTTAAACATCGTAAAATAATATATATTTTTACATACCTAGGCGAAATTATTTGAAGTCGATTTATAAGACATTGAATTTCCAGAATCGTCTATTTGTAAAAGTCTTATAACTCGACTAACATGAACTTTATTGAAAATTTCCCATGTAAAAATTTAGATGATCTTTAATTTTTTATAGAGGTTGTTAAGATTATTCAGTTTTTCAGAAACGTGCATCTCCCACTTCTGTGTAGCGTCCTCTTAATAGTAAATCACAAATATAAAAACACATTAATTCCTAGGTTTATTCAAGCTGCATACACACTAATTGTGTTCAGGGCCGGCGTGGCGATAAAAAATATTTTTTTTTTTGGGAGGGGGCGGTCAGGCCCAGGCCAAGGCCAAGGGTGCATCAGAAAAGGGGGCACAAAAATCGAAATTCAGTAATATCTATCCCTAACTTTTTAAGATTGGGGGAGGGAGCGAAAATTCGACGGGCAATATCTTGTAAAAGTAAATTGATGATTTTATTTTTTTGCTCATTAACTAGATTTTTATGGTATGTGGGCGCAACTCCAAAATATTGATGATTTTTTTTTGCTTATAAGTTTATTACCAATTTAGAGTGGGAAATTCGGTTCTTTGCCAAGGGCGCTAACGAATCTTCCTACCGCTCTGATCGTACCTCCGTCACGTAACCGTAACAACCGTGTGGACGGGACAGCGTAAAGGTGCGTCAGACTACGTTTGCACTTTCCAACCCGAGTGAAAACTCAAAGAAACATTCAGCGCAAAGCTGGTCATGGACGAAGTTTCAAATCAAATCGTTTCCATGTGCCTTGGTTTGCGTTGGAAACGTAGTCTGGACCACGGTTATTTACTTGGTAGTCGGTAGATAATAATCGTGGTCTGTACACACCATTAACACCGACCCGTAACAAAACAGCGCATTAAGATATGTTTAAAAAAAGTGAAAGTATTGAAATTTTTAAATTATAACTTTTATTTTTCAAAATTAATAAGTGTTGTAATATCTCAAAATCGAGACAAACCATTTTTTTGGTATTTTATTGTATTTTTAAGTGCTATAAGTACTCTAAATTTTCTGAAATTTTAGAAGTTTTCGTTCAAACCCATCACAGATAGGTATAATACTATAATAAGTTAATAACCATCTAAAATTATCGTTTTGCGGTATATTTCTATATACCTATATATATATGCATGTAGAAATATATAATAAGTATATAAGTATAAATATTATAAAATTTTGTAAAATTTTAATTTCTCACAGAGTTCATATTTTTAATATAATTTTCCAAACAGTTATCCTAAATATTACCTTTAGATATTTAGTATTTTATTTCGAAGATACGATTTTTTTAAATATATATTTTATGTTATAAATGAGGATAAAAATATATAATATACTTACCTACTACAAAGAAGTCGGAGGTAAAACAAATTTGCTATCTTCTTTTAATAAAAATAATTAAAGTATTTAAATACAGATGAAATGATTTATTTAAAAACTTTGTAATAAATGAATAACTTTAAATGAGTCTATAGATCTAGCATAACCAATATAAGACTATTCAAAATAGTTATTGGAAAAATATTTATAATTTATACCATTATGAGCATATCATAATATATTATAATATATCATTACATATTATAATAATAATAATTATTATTATTATGTATTATTATTACAAATTGCAAATTATTATACATACTGTCGATTATTATCTGGCGGATTATATTATATTTTATATTATAATATATATTATATCTTATATTATATCTGGCGGAAAAGGGAAAGGTATGGTTTTGGGGCAAAGAGAATCGACGTATTTTTGATTTGGCGGAAAAGGGGCCCGCCCTTATAAACTATATCAGTAAGATATATAAATTATTTCATTTTTATTTTATTATATTTTATATACAAATAAATACAATTGGTTTTCAAACATAAAACTATGATTTATTTATAAAAATGTACCGAACAAAGGGAAAATATATCATAATATATTAATATTCATAACCCCCCCCCCCTGAAATACGAGAAGATATATTATAATTTATACTATGTATTATATAATATATAGGTACTCTAATTTGGTAATAAAAGAATAATACAATTTGCATAATATGAATACTCACAATTTTCATCAATAAATATTTTTATTAAATTGTCGCATTAATACATTTAGTAGGTGCATCTATATAATATAGTTGTATAAACACGTCGTTTATAGCAAGTATATACGACGTGACCGGAAACTACGCAATTTTTATAAAAAAAATTTTTTATATAAAATACATTTCTTATGTATGTATATTGTATATCTTACCTACTTATGAAAACAAATTTAGATAGTAAAGGAGAAGCTTAGAATTAGAAATACTTCCAAACGGGAACCTATTCAATATTTTGGTATAAGTTATATTTTTATACTTTAAAATGACTAATTATAATTGTATGGACTGTAAATTAATTATTATTAGGACGTAACAGAACTAAATACTATCTAATGATTTTCCTATATTATAGTACATTAATATTGCAGTTACAATTTCATGAAAATCATAAAAGTAAATAAAATTATAAATTATTCTCAGACGTCAAATTTTGAAACTAAAACAAGTTTAATATTATAATGATTTTTTTTATTTATACGTACGGTACTTACATCGCACATATCCAATATTATGATAATTATATAATCCCGTCGCGTCAATCGTTTTCACGATATATCTATCCGGACCAGAGGTTCCTAAACTTTTTTTTTTGCGTAACATCCATGCATATTACGCATCAGTTACGTACCACCAGCGGGATTTAAGATAATATATAATTATCTTAAATCGTGCGTACCACTAATGACTAAAAATAAAACTGTTCAATATTTTTACACATTTATATCAAAAGGTTAGAGCATTAAAAATTGCAATATAAGTTTCTAGAATTCCAGACCAATCATATTTTCCTCGTTTCCATATTTCTAGTTAATTTTATACAATTTAAAAGAACGCATAAATTAGAAGAATTTAAGAATAATTAAATAATTTTTTTATTTAAGTTTTTGAAACATTTATTGAGAAAACATTATTATAGGAAGCTATTTCATAAGAAAAACTTCAAAAGTCTATAGATTTTAAATATATACAAGTATAGTATGATTTTTTCATACGTATTTTGTTGGTATACGTAGAGTATGGTAAATGCATAGGTTGTAAGCAGAGCCGTAGTAAGGGCTTGGCGAAACTGGCACAGGCCAAGGGAGCAACAGAAAAGGGTGCGCAAAAATCGAAATTCAGTAATATCTATCCCTAAATTTCTAAGATTGGGAGGGGGGAACGAAAATTCGACAGGTAAAATCCTGTAAAAGTAAGTTGATGACTTTCTTTTTTCGCTTATTAACTAGATTTTTAAGAAATGGGGGCGCAACTCCAAAATATTGATGACTTCTTTTCCTTATTACCAATTTAGGGGCAGAAATTCGATTCGTTGCCTAGGGCGCTATCGAATCTTGCTACGGCTCTGGTTGTAAGATCGTCTGACTGGTTTTTGCGTTGTTTCCATGTAGGTACCTACTTAAACTTCTTATAATTCCTTTAAGTATAAAAAATCAGTTTATTAAAATAATTTGTAAGTTGGTAATTAATATTATATCAATCATCGAGTTCAAGACTGCAGCAAAAAAAAAAAAATTGTTTTCAGTATACCGAATATAAAACATAAAAGTATATTTTATGTAATAAATATGTAATTCAAAATTAAACAAGTATATTATATATATATTATATTATATATTATATATCTTTATACTATATCAATCGATCAATAATTTAATTAATTTTTATTATTCGACTGTAATAATAAAATGAATGGTGTAGAATGATTTTATTACAATTTTTCAATTTGTTTGAATTTTTGCAGTCTTGATATTTATATTTAGGTACATACAAATATTTAAAGAAATAAATTAAATTTCGACGACTGAGTAAAATATAAAAATTATTGAAAATAAATAATAGATACCTAATATTTTAGTTATAAATAATTAAGGAAAAATAAATATTCATACATAATAAAGAATATAACAATAAATTATTAATTATATAAAACCAAATTAAACCGTTTACCATTAAAAACACCGATGAAACACATATAGATGAGTGCAGCGAAGAAAAACAGTGATAAAATTTCAGTGCCTACAGATGTTTTTTATATTTCTATTTTAATATAATTATTATAATATTCATTACTATCTTGGGTGCGACATCTACCGGGTACAACTCCTTGTATTTTAACTTTTAAGTCAGACTACTTGTAAGTTCAACACATTTTGAGTCCAATACCTTGAATTTGTATCTAGGTTTACGTGTGACACCTTGTAAGTGTAACTTTTTTTTAATACAACACCACATTAGTAGAATTACTTTTGAGTGCAATTCATGTACCACGGTTTATGTACCTATTTTATCGGAAATAATATTGTTGATCAATTGATTTCAAAAATATTCCGGCTACGATGGAAACTGGCGTTCGCTTTCTAGAGGATAATCATTCACCCCTAAAATGTTTTCGACGAATAGATTGACAAAATACTTAAAAGTAACATGAAAAACGATCTAACTAACTATTCTCAGATATTTATAAGAACTTGAACCTCGATTCGCTCGGTTCTCGTCTGAGTGTAACAGGTTTTACACAACATCACACCTACACATCACTATATTTTCAATCAAAATTAAAAATATATATCACAAAAGTCTGACGATTTGAAATAAATTTATTAAATATAATATGGGTATAAAATATAAATGTATAAAAAAAATATAGTGTAGGTATCTATTTATATGAGATATAGAAAATATATAAAATTATATATAGTGATATAGTATAATATATAGTAAGTACCTACCTACTCTATGAATTAGTGGATCAGACTTAAATACTTATATGGACTCGTCACAGAGTACCTATTATATAACCTATAATTTAATTTAATATTCCGATCTATAAAATAGGTGGATACAAAATTTAATTCAAACAAACGAAAAAAAATTATAAGAAATATTAAATAATAAAAGTTACAATGATAAGAAAATATATTATACGATTTCGGATATCGGATGAAAAAAAGGCGTAAAAAAATAGGATCGACAGAGTGGGATTCGAACCGGTGTACCTATATCGAAAGTTCATTCCCACTTCCATTAAGCTACATAATCGATATACCTAAATAATAGATCTGTCCACATTTTTGCGATATATTACCGAAATTAAAGGCGTCAGTGCAATAACAAGACAGTTTTAAAACAGACACATAAAAGTTAATTTTAAAATCCATAACAACCAAAACATTTTTTTTAACAATGTGGAATTATAGCTCACATTAATACCAAAAAATTGGTACGTATTTTAAAAAAAAATTTAAAAAGTGAAGTTGTATATTATTGTGTTTTAAAGTCCTAAAATATGGAACTGAATGGTTTTTTTGACCTGAAATGTTGATAATTTTTTTTTTAAGTAGGTACCTATATTAATTACCCGTATTGTATACTAAAAACATAAAAAAATTGCATATTTTGTAAGTAGTTTAGATGTTGATGAGTTTAAAAAAAATTGTTTTTTTTTTTTACAAAAATTCTTTCATAAAAAAATAAAAATATTATTGTGTAAAAACTTTTTAAGCTAAAATATTATGTCCTTGGAAACAATGTTTATTTAATAAAATGACATGAGTGACTTTATTTTTATAATGATAAATATAAAAAAATTAATAAAATGTTCGATGTACAGTATGGCCACACGTTCAGGGCAAAACCAAGACAGCTCCCGAGCTATCTGGTTATTACACGGAATACAAACAACCAGATAATAAATACATTTGGAAATAATGCAAACATTTTTGCATTATATTGGACAATATGATAATCTAGATTTTACACAGAAATATCGGCCTAATTTTCCTTTATCAGAAAATATAATAAAATCATTTTTAAAAAAAAATGGAGCTGTCTTGTTATTACACTGACGCCTTCAATTTCTTAACACTTCAATAATGTAAATAAAGTTATATAAAGAAGTCGTACTCACTTTGAATTTAAATACTTGTTACGTAGTGGTATCTTTCTTATTATATGGAAACTAATATACAGTGAACGATCTTGGAGTAATGTATGATAGTAATTTAAATTTTCATGCCCATATTAATGCAATATGCTATAAAGCTTTGAATGCTCTTGGACTTCTTAAACGGACATGCAATGAATTTAAGTTATTTGCTCCTCTAAAATACTATTGTATTATATACTAGTCAGGTCCATTTTAGAGTTTGCTGTTGTAATTTGAGACTCTCACTCTTCAAGTGATATGAGCCAACTTGAAAGGGTTCAACGAAAGTTTTTGAGTTTTGCTGTCTACTTATTAAAAATTGAGCATAAACCTCATGATTATGAACCAGTATTAACTAGGTTATGTTCACAGTCCTTAGCTGATAGACGAGTTAACTATAATAAGTTTTTTCTACGTAATAGCTTATTGATGGGTCGATTGATTGTCCTGAGTTACTTTCCATGGTTAACTTTAAAATACTTCACATCCAGACCCGTTCTTCCTATCCTTTCTCATTACCTTTATGCACGACTAACTTATCCTGTAACCAACCACTCTATAGGTCAGGATGATGCGTCTTGCCAACGAGGATCCCTCTTTTAATTTATAAGTTGTCCTAATGTATTTTTCCCACTCTTATTATTATCATTTTGTATACATGACTTGTCTTCTCACTTATAGTTATATTTTTGTATTGTTATCTTTTATGTTAAGTTGTTACTGTACTTTGGACCGCGGCCCGTATCGAAAATAAATAAACACATACAGTAAACAAGATTTTCGAAGCTTAGCCCCCATATGGGAGTCAAATTAGACCCATTTCCAAATAAGATCCAATTTAGCCAAATAGGAACCAATTCAGCTAGGTACTTCCTTTCATATATAATTTTCTCTTCAATACAATACAAATGATAATGAATGGAAAAAACGCAAAAAAATTTAATTTTAAATTTTGACTCATTTCCCCAATCTCTCTGAGATTTTCTTCAATAATTTTTAAACCGGTTATCTACAAACGAAAAATTTTTTTCTAACAACCAATACAAACCGCATACAAAGGATTATACATATTTTTGTACTTGCACACGCAATTTGGTCAGGCTGGGAAGGAAATGTACGTAGTATATTGAGACATAGATGCAAAAAAAAAAATTATTGAAACTCCGATGGTCCGATAAAGTAACTTGTTAAAAACAGCAACATTTTTGATACCAAAATTCAACGTAAAATATTTTGTTTTAGATAATATACAAACGACTTACAATTACTACAACTTCTAAACTAAGACTAACCTCCAAATTCTGACTTCACTGTCGTTTTCAGCGTCTAAAACTACATAAACTCTATATAATAAATATTAAAACTCCGATGTTCCGATAAAGTGAAAATATTCCAATAAGTTAATACAATACAACCACAGAAATACTTTTCTGATTTGTATATTCCTGTGTAATATTTTTCCTGTTTAATACTTTCCCGATTTTAACATTCCTGTGTAATATTTTCCCGTGTAATCTGATTCCTGAGTTTTACTTTCCCGTGTAATATTTTTCCCGTTATTATTATTCCTGTGTAATATTTTCCTGTGATATACTATTTCTGAACTATATATTCCTGTGTTTTACGACTTTTACGCACTTCCCATTATACTTTGTCTTTGTATAACGATAAACATAAACATAATTTCTTGATAACCGCCTAGTTAGTAGTTAGTGAGTACCTAGTGAACACGGTTTAAGATATCTTATATATGGTGGTGGTGAGTAGGTTAAATAGGTTAAACCTCAATTTCTCTGCCCACGCCAAGTCCGTCGTAAATAAAACAAAAGCAGCAGGCCATCTTCTCTTTCCCATGATAAACAAGAAAAGCCCTCTCTCCGTCAGAACCAACCTCTACATTTTCAAAGCCTACATGCGCCCCATTCTTACATACGCCTCCCCCGCATGGGCTTCCAATATTTCCAACTTAAACTGGTCCCGCATAGAAGCCGTCCAAAATAAAACTCTCCGCCAGATCACCGACCTCCCATTCTTCGTCAGTAATCACTCCATTAGGAAGTCCACAAACATCCCGTCCATTCGCGAATTCATAAAT